>OMNN01028936.1:6486-18903 GCA_900302755.1 Chromis chromis
AACTTGAGTGTATTTATTCGGAGACATCTTTATTATCTGCTGAGGGGGATAGTAGTATGCTTGCTAATAACTGCTTTCATTTAACTTATTTGACTGCAAATAATATACAGTATCCTCAATGCAGACTGCCTCGAGTCATTTGAATAAACCCGTTTTGTTTGTTAACCCCCTGTATGTGCATTCACGCCGTTAAAAGAAGAGGGCAAATAGCGCTATTGATTTGCTGTCGCTCTAATTCGGGTGTGTTTACTCGGCAGCATTCTTGACATTTTACACTGTTGGTTTGTGGTCTCAGGAGATGATCGTGAAACTCATGAGAGCCGTATGTATTAGTGACTCAGACCAGTGTGCGTACACGATAACGACACGTGGACGCAAGATTTTGCATGACTAATTGAGAGGACACGTGTATTACTTGAAATTTCTGATGAACAATTTGCATTGAATTTGCATGAGTGACAATGGTGGAGAGTTTAAACCTAAATGGATCAAACGATTGATTGACATGCTGCTGAATAATGCATGCTGTGTCACACCAAGAGGAAAATAATGGATTGATGGGTCAAGTGAGAGGACGAACTGCACTGGGCAAGTTATTAACAAAAAAAATTAAAATGCAGATCAGACACATAAATAATTCAGTTAAACTCGGACTACTAAATGTGTGAGTGTGGGTATGTGATGGTAACTTTCAAATCTTCGTCATCTACATTAACAATCCACTCTGATGAGGTTTACAGTGACTGGACAAGTGTTATTGAGCGGCGATGAAGCCGATGGTCATGGCAAGTGAGTGCCTCTACACAAACGGCCTGCTGTCTGAACCTGAAGTGTGGCGTTAGGTTCGAGGACCCACTTAAAGTTTGATATTGCCAGTGGAGTGCAGTGTGCTGCGTACCCTTGCGGATGGCGAGGAGTGGAGCTATAGCGCTTTGGTGCCAAACAGTGATGAGCAGAGTCCAGGGTAACACGATCAACACGATGGCAAGAATATCTCTTCTCTTCGGCATCTCCAGGATTGGTTATTTGGCTCGGCATTACCTGGGCGAAAAAAAAAAAAAGATAAATGTGTTATTATACTGCATTTCATAACAAAGAAATGTCAGGTAACGTTACGGTGAAAACCTTAAAAAAAAAAAAAATAAATAGCGTATATATTTGCATAAAGACTTCCACAAATAACCTACGCCAGATTCAAGGAAACATATGTTGATGAATCTCGATTACTTGGGAATGAGAAGCACGTCCGGAAGAATTAACCAATATTAACTGCATTAGAAAACTACACATCAGGCAGTTGGGGCACCCATATTTATAAGGATCAAGATGGCTTTGTGGAAAATGAAAACTCCACTGACATAGAAATTAATCAATCGTTTACTCAGTGTTATTAAAACTAATTAAAACATTATTTTGCCACAGATGCAGCAGCATAATAGCACCACATTTTCCAGCCCAGAGGACCTTAATGAAATAAAGGAGCAGGTGAATGCTGTAAAATATACACAGAAGGTGAAAGGGGGGAGGGAAAAAAAAAAAGTTTGATCATTCACACTGTGTAACAACCAACAAAAAGGAAGGTCAAAGGAGGCCACGGATCAGGAGTTTGTGCCCTTTGCCAGCCCGATGAGCTCATCGGTGCCATCTCTGAAGACGGGGTAGTGACTTCATGCCCGGTGCCGATTCACCGGCCAAATGGCAGGAAGCGATGTCACCAGACTGCGGGCTGACTGGCAAATGTGCCCTTCCCTCTGAGTCCAGATCATTTGGTTCAAGCTTTGTTTCCCTTTGAAAAATGTAATTACGGCATGAAAAGGCATTAATCACACATTAAAGGTCCAGTGCAGGGGTTCTCAAACTTATTACTCAAAGGTCTGAATCAGATTCTTTATTCAAGGTTAGAGGACGTGTGGTGAGAGCAAAATAACATTTAATCAAGTCAGGTGAATCTTTTTAACATTCAAGTTCAACACGGTCAGGAGGGTCTTAAACCTGGTGGTAGAAACGGCCTGTAATCGGCTGCATCAGTGTAAGTAGGCAAGTAAGGATGATACAGAAAAATAACATGCATACAAAACAATAAGCATTAAAATGACAATAACTAATAAAAGCAATAAGCATGGCATGTAACCCCTGAATTCTGATGTGTGTTTGCACTACAGACGTCACATTTCTTGATCCTGGGCCAGCACAAAACCGAGGCAGATGCTCCTCACAGTTATTTCTGACTCAGACCTTTCCTACATTGACAATGGACAACACTCTGCAGCAGTTAATGTCGCCAAAGACAACAATGTCATAGCCAAAATAGAAAATATGACACTTAATCACATATCGTTTCTGTAACTTGAGGAATATCCTGGATCACAGTTGACTTTGAAAACCCCTGGCCCAGTGAGCCAGATTTAGAATCATCTGGTGGTGTGTTTGCAGTCTGTAACCACCTGCCTCATCCTCCTCTTCCAAGCATGTAGGAGAACATGCAACAACCTCTGGGGTGGAAATATGAAGCCAAAAGGCAGAAGTGCCAAAAAATGCAGTTCCTCCAGTGGCCACTTGAGGCTGCCTACAAAATGAGTCAATCCCCATTGACCTTCATGTTAAAATGCCCAACTTTACAGCAGAAATAAACATGTTTACAGCCTGGTACAATAAACATGTTTGGTCACAGTTGTAATTTTTTCTAAAACTCTCATATTTAAACTGTATTGAGGCTCAAAGTTGAGCACAATTAAGGGTGGTGGCCTTTTCGAGTGAGAGATGTGTGCCTTCTCAGGACAGGACAGTTCCTAGTCGAGAGATGTTGGCCCGCCTCAGCTTCTCTCACATTTCACCTCACTTTTGGATTAGCGGGGGGTTAGAAGAAATTAGACACTGCCAAGATGGCGACGGCCAAAACCACCACACGTCACAGAGGGTTTGTCCATCTTTATACACCATCTACGAGTAAAAACCTACAGTGGCAGCCATATCAACATAAAAATGCAAAAGGCCCTCACTCGAGCCAATGTTTTGTTTGTCCATTTTTGGCTACTGTACAAATATGGCGACGCAACGTGGCAGCCTCTGTGGAAGAGAACCTGCCTCCTATGTAGATATAAAGACGCTCGTTCAAGGCTATTGAAAACATAATGATTCGTAGTTATAGGTAATAATTAATAAAACCCCTAAATCCTACACACTGGTCCTCCAAACTAATAACAACAGAACAGTTGAAACCACCGTTACATCTTTCCAGCTGACTCTTTATAGAAAGTGATGTCTGCCCATAGGGTACTTTATAGCTAGATAGCCAGCTATTTAGTCACATGTATTTTATTGCCTTGTAAGTAACCACAAATCTGCAGAAAAACATTTTGACAGAGCTGGAGGGCCTGTTTTTGCGAAGCTGTGATTGTTAGGTTTAGCTGATTGCACTCAAATGCATAGGCAAATGAACATAGTGGGGCTAAGAAGGTCTGTCCTCTTTTTTTTTTTCTTTTTTTTTTTAGCAACAATGGGTATGCTTAAATTCTATGCAGTAGTCTGCCAAATGTTATACAGTAACAGCTATTGGTATATAATTCAAAAAAATAAAACTGATGTGAATCAATACCTCAGGCACAGTCTTAAGTTATGTTTCACAAATGTAGAAATTGTGCAGTCAGTCTGTTTTGCATTGCATCATTATATTCCAGACATCTTCTGTTATTAGCTGCACTCCCCATCCTCCTTTGCTCATTTACATCGACTTTAAAGACAACAGACCTCCACAACCCTCCCTGGGTCCGTCTCTCCTCACAGGCTCTTGGCATTACGCCGAGCCCTAACTGGAAAAATGCAGTTATTAAGTGATCCGCTCAATTAAACAAAGGAGAAAACAGACATAATGTGGGCACAGGTGTTTGGCGTGTTCATTTCAGCTTTACACATGAGGAAACAAGTCATCACATTTCCCACAGTGATCCGGCTCCCACTGCTGGGGAAGGTGGCAGTATATTAAGGCTTAACATAATTGTACATGCCAATTATGTTTATTGAGCTCTGTAAATACACACCATTAATGCCTAAAGCCTTGTGTGAATAGTTCTGATGCAAACCCTACACCACATAAATGTTTTCTGCCGATAAAGAAGTAGGGACTGCAACGACTTATTTTTTCTACTTCAGTTAAGTGGTGATTTACAGCGGAGCCCACTTGGAAAATAATATTGTGCATAGTTTTGCTTCCTTATATAGAAGGGCAGTAAAGTTGCACAGAAAACAATATCACCCACAATCCAAGATCTTGAATGAAAGGTAATAGGAATTTCATTGATGATAATAGTAATAATCTAACCTTTATTGATCCCCTTCTCTGCATTTGACCCATCCTATTCAAAGTTAACCTTAACTATACATACTAGGAGCAGTGGGCTGCCGCGGTGCAGGGAGCAGTCAGGGGTTAAGGGTCTTGCTCAAGGGCCCACAGTGGTGGTGACTGGGACAAGCGGTCGCTCTCACTTTCCCACCTCAACCTCTTGCCAGTCCGGGGGCTCGAATCGGCGACCCACCGGTTACAAGTTTGCTTCACAAACCACTAGACCACCACCGCCCAACCCTATTGTTATCTAAAGCGAATTCATACACAAACAAAACTTGACGCTGGCGTGGCATCCCTAGTAGACCAGTGGGTCTGTGCCATCTGGTTGGAATTTCAAATCATTCTCAAGAACTGAGTGAGAAAGGTGTACCAACAGTGAGTTGCTAAAGGCACATTCACATTTTTACAATCGCAATTTCAAATTTGCTGAACTTCGTCTGAGCTGCACTGACATTTGTGGGTGAAGCCCAATCCCGTGGACAACTGCTTGAAACGATGAAAACCTTTGCGGCTTACTTTTGTCTATGAATTTCCAAGCCAGAGGGCTGTACTACCAAGTTTATCATAGCCGGACTTTGTTTGTGCAAGTCGGCTCGACAAAAACTAGAGCCCCAGTCAGAGCTAGCGGGTATCATGAAGGAGGTTCACACGAATGTGGGCGTTTAACGTGTCATGTGACTCTTTTGCACAAAATGAAAGGATCGTGTGCAGCTGCTTCAGTCAAAAGGTTGTGTTAGTGGGGTGACCCGATAGCCTAATGGGTATGTTGCGTGACCCAAGTGCAAAGGTGTAGCGGCTGTGCCAGGTTCAATTCCGACCTCGGCCATTTACTGCATGTCCTTCCCCACTCTCTCTTCCAACTCTATCCACTGTCCTATCTAATGAAAGCGTAAAAGGTGCTGCTACTGCAAATGATGCAAAACAGGAATGCTGGTAGAGAACTGTTAAACGTGTATAATGTATTTATTTTACCGATCAATGCAGCCCCTTAACAGACAGCTGCACAGTAAAACTATTAAACTTTAAACTTCCTATATTTAAACATGATATTGTATTGAAGTGCATTTAGGTCTGACACTGTCCCACAATGCAGGATGTTACTTTAATTTGTGGCCAAATCAAAGTGAACTTAAAGTTACTGATTCAATATTCTCTGTAACAAATACTAATACAATAATCACTTTGCTAGTCTGTGTTCTATCAGCTGCAGTACCAGCAGGGTAAATGGACTTGACAGCAAATCAGGACCAAACATAAAAACATATTAATACCATTTCTGCATCACCAACCAAACACATGTGAGGCTCCCATGGTAACACGATGCATACTGTAACTACACAACTTCATTCAGTGGTTTTAGTAACATACCGCTCAACAGGTTTACAGATAAAACATTTTCCTTCAGCTGAGAATCTGTATCCCTTATGTTTCCTAAATGTTAGGAAACGCTCTGGTTAAAGGGAGACGCTTTTTACAGCCGATTTAAATCCGAACCTCTGAACAGAACCTGCTCCTGACCAGGTTAGCTCCACAGCAGACATGGTGGTCTAACCAGGTGAAGAGAGCCACCTTCATGACACTGAAAACTCTGACTTTGGGCTCAACATATCTTGCTAACCTACTAATCTTGCTTCATGGTACAGCCCTCTGGTGTAGTAAGCTGAATGCAGAGTCAAGTAGGGGGAGTGGATATTTGTTTTTAACAGTAATGTCATTCAAACGTCTGTAGTCAATGCAGGGGCTTTCTGTCCTTTTGGTCCACAAAAAAGAAGCTAGCTATATTTCTCCATGGCTTCTCTTTCAGGTTTTAAGAGATTGTATAGTTTACTAGTGAGCAGGAGGTGGAAGTGAAGGAGCCAAGTATTTACTGAAAATAAAAGTGTCACCAGCACCAAAGTCAGCCAGAACCAGCCTGGTCTTTTGGCGCTGAGGGGCATTTAGCCACCAAGTGTCTTGGAAGTAGAACATTAGAAAAAGAGCCCTGGTGGACTCTCCACTGACACTTTACTGGTGTGTGCCTCATCCCTCCTAGTTGCACGGGTTTACCGGAGGGAAGGGAGGGGAGCAGGAGCCAGAACAGGAAGTGAAGGGGTCTCTGGTAGTGAGGAGAGATGGGTTGCTGGGAAAGCTTATGTGAGGAGTTATGTGGCTGTCTCGCTAACCTCTAAGCAGAAATTAACTCATCTAAAAAAGTTGTTTAATCTTGTGCGGCCAATTCATCTTTAATATTTTACACAATTGCACGTTCCAGCCGCAAGAATGTGGAAGTCGATCACATACTGGTCGACAAAGGTGGAGCCTCCGCAGAGAGAAAGGAGCCATACAGCAGCTTCCTTTCCTTGAACAGGATGATGGACATTTTTGCGCATTTTAGTAGTTAAAGTGTCGAGAGACCGATTCACTGAAGAACCACTAGACGACAGGCAAGAGAGCAAGAGGAAGCTTTGCCAGACAGAAGACCCTTAATAAAGGAAATCTTACCTTTATCTGATTAATGAGTTGAAGGTTGTTAGTCAAACACCTGAACCCTTCTATCACCAGGTGTGTCTCCTCCTCCTCCAGCCTCCTCCTTTCTCCTCACTGGGTTATTTAACATAACCAGATCGTTTTGTCATTGGAACACGTAACAGTGAAATTGACTGTTTCACACGTCATGCAGGGAGAGACTGAGTCAATTAGGAAGAAATGGAACTATTTCCAACCACAGTAATTAGTGCAGTAGCTAGCTGTGGTGACAGAAGGTCCACCAGATCAGCTAATGATCATCATATGCTTGCACAATGCAACAACGTTAAATTTCAACTTAACACTTTAAAAAATATATTGTATATGCGACCATTTTGGTCGCAGTCTGCATCCCTAGTAGGTGATATTGCACAGGGGTGTACTCACTTCTGCTGTGTACTGTTTCTCTATTCTTTTGTGTTCATGTTTACCCCACCTGTTACCCTCATCTGTATCTTTTCTGTGTGTCTAAGTATCTTTACCTGAGGATATGAGGGAAGATGCTCAAACACATGGAAGGACAGAGCAGCGGTGGAAGGACACAGTTGATTCATTCAAGCACTGTCCTTGTCAGTTTTGAGGCCCTTGAAGTATTGAGAATTTCCATCTTATAGTCCTTTGCACTTTTACAACACTACTTATCCTTAGAGTTCTACATCTTACTCCAATACATTTATTTTAGAGCTACAGTAACTAGTTACTTTACAAAACTGAATTCACATACAAAATATCATCACAATGCATGAATATCACAATGATGCATTGTTATAGTTTACAGATAAACCAAACAACTGTATCCATACGTAAAGATGTTCACTAGCTGTACCTTGGCCAACTACAACTTCAAAATGCTGTTGACACATGAATGCATTGTTGTGGAAAACAACCTAGGAGTCTTAGAAATTAAAACACACAAAAAAGTCACAGGTTGTTGGTTCAAAAAATGCACAACATGGAAAGTGTTTATTGCAGATGCCTCAAAGTACAAAATAATAATAATAATAATAATAATAATAATAATACATTTTATTTGTAATGCACTTTACATTTGACATCAAATCTCATCAAAAGAGAAACTCAACTTTTTGCTGTAAAATGAAGTACAAAGAAAAATCCAATAATGCAATGCATGTAACAATATAACTCTCTCTCTCTTGTTTGCCTTCTTTTTTCGGTAAGAACAAAGGGGACAACGTTTTGGCCTGAGGAAAAGGTAGATGACTGAAGTCATGTAATACAACAAATAATAGTGTCAACTTGACTTCATTTGATTTGAATAAGAATCAGTATTGAATGATTACTGTCATATACTCAGATGGAGACATGAGTGAGTCATTCCGATCAATGCTGTAAACTATTGTCTCATAGTGCACTGCTCAAATGAAATAAACAACCTGCGCAGAGCTAACAAAATAAATGACAGGTACTGGGGACAGCTCCAGGACATCCTTGTCTTGTCCATCCTTGGACAAGACAACAATTAGTACGTTTTTTGAACTGTTTTTGGACACTCAAGAATTGATGGTTGAGTAACTTGTGCTCTTTTGTCACCATAGTATTACCATAAACTGTGTGTAAAAGTTGAAGAAAAAATAAAGAGTGGCGCTAGTGCAGACACACATTAAGTCTGCATGTTTAAGGAATGCGTTCCACAAGCCACCACCCTGCTGGCAATTACAAAGAGTGCTGACATGCTTAACCTTAAAGGAAGACGATAATAACAATAAACTGTATAAAAAGATGGATGCAGCCACAGTGATGTCCCTCATTACTTTGTGGGGTACCAGTTTAAAGACTGAAAAACGTTACTATGCAGGCCCATAAGGGGGCGAATCTCAAAGTAGTCACACCCTAACACATACCCGGCTTTATGGTCTGTGTTATTTTAAATGGGACTATAATTTACTAAATGAACATCATGCTGCATTCATAAAGTGTTGAAACTTATGACTGAGACCATAATCTCCTCTTCTCATAGACCTCAATACAATCAGACTTCTTAGATTCCACCGGCAAACCCACACAAAATGCTGCTAATGGCAGGCGGCGATAACCGGACCGTTATTTTGAGCACCGCCACTGAATTGTGATGTTTCCTATAGTCTCTGAAGGCAGCAATGACACCGCGCCTGCGCTGGTCTTGACGTGTCGTGACGTCTAGACGCTCATTTGAAATAAACCGGGAAGCAGCGTAGAGGAAGGAGCGACCGAACGGAGACCTGAGATCTGAGTAAGTGATCTGTGACCTGCGGTAGAACCTACAGTTCCGTTAGCTTTGCGGTTACCGAAACCCATTCCTGTTTTTAAATAGGCCTCAACAGCCACGTTAAAGGAATCAGTCACTAGGCTCGTTCGAGATGAGTCGGACCTGCGCAGATTCGATCGACGCAAAATGCATGCTGGTTAGATTTCTGTCTTAGATTTTCTGATCATACCGTGAGATCAAGACAGCTGTATATTTGAAGCCGGGCGCCGCAGTTAAGGCTCATCTCATTTCATTCATTTCAGCCTCCTCGGTCCTCTGGCTCCTGACCCGGAAGCTGCTCTTGGTGCATCATAACAAAGGACGTCTCATTTCTTAAAAAGCATTTCGAGGGTGGAGTGAGCATGAGCAGTGCACTGTGCAATGAAGTATTTTCCATACCCGTGACATAAAAGAGGCGACACACAGCTGAATTTAGAAACCTGTGAGCAGCAGGACGGACAAATGTGTGTCTATGATAGTCAGTATTAAGATATATCACTCTTTATTTGTGTAGGACTATTTTGTGTGCCACGACTAAGTAATATATCACACTGCATGTGAGTTAAATAAAAATGCTTTGACTTAAATGATTAGTAAAGCATATACTGTAACACTGTTCTGCTCATTTGAGAGATCATAAACACAGTGGTAGGGAAGGTTCTAATAAAGGACCAGTGATGCAGCTGTGCTACACGTCATATTTAAACTGATGTTGCTTCAAACTGACTGTTGCCTCGACTCCTCTCTCCTCACATCAACTCCTCGCCTCCTCCGCTCAAATCTCTGCTGGAGGGACTAAGACACGAGGAGAGGAGTTGAGGAAAGGAATTGAGGATGTGCAATTAGTGAAATGAGCGACTGCACAGCCTCAGGGCATGATGGGAAATGTCTGGCTCCACCTGATCTAACAGCTGATTGGTTTATAGCTCAGGGGTGTCAAACTCAGTCACATAGGGGGCCAAAATTAGAAACTGGATCCAAGTCAGGGCCAGACTGGGTCAATATTAATTAAAAAACAGAAGCAAACTGACCGTAGTTTTCAGACATCCATCCATCATTGTCTTCCGTTTATCCGGGGCCGGGTCGTGGAGGCAGCAGTCTAAGCAGGGATGTCCAGACTTCCCTCTTCCCAGACTCCTCCTCCAGTGGGACCCCGAGGCGTTCTCAGGCCAGCCCAGAGACATAATCCCTTTGTTTTGTGACATATTTTGACAAATTATTTGTACAGAAATATGAACTTCTTGAAGACATCTTGTATAATTCAGAGCAAACCATGATTATAGAATAATATATAAATGAACAAACGAGAGGACAAATTTATAATGAAAGACACATTAGTGGCATTCATTTTTTTTGTCTCCCTCTCTATCCGAGGCAGTCAAAACTGCCAGTAAATAAATACAATTTTCTTCAATGAAAATCTAAAACCACTCTGTTTTTCATTAACAACACCAACCAACAAAATGAGAACATTTTGGCGATCTGAAAATATGCATGTATTTCAAACATATAGCTACTAACAGTCTGTATTCTTGTGACTGTAAGGGAAAACTGCAAAAAGAAAACACAGAGGCCACGTTGAAGCACACTCTGCTCTGATGCTTGTTAGCCAGAGACAGATGCTTGGCATCTTTTCATGGCTGCAGGTTCATCAATGTTTGGGGTCAAATTCTGGGCTGTGGAAATTCTCAGGATAGAGTGAAGGTGTGTATCAGTGAGACGACTCCTGTGTGATGTTTTGTTCATCTTAATCACAGAAAAGTTGCCCACAAAGGTATGTGCTAACAAACATGCAGAGCATTTGAGCAGCTTCTAGGTGACGCTGGGGCTTCGTTTCAGGAATGAAACGTGGGAACTGTGCAGCACCCACAGAGTCAGACTTTACCTTGAGCGTGTCACTACTCTGGAGTTCCATCAGCTCCATTTGGACGTCCAGGGGCTGTTTCCACGTCAACTGCAAACGGATCACATTGGAATAATCCCCGGGACACACAGAAGTTTTGCACACACACACTGTTGCGCTGAAATCCTGTACAGTTGTGCCGCGGATATGCGGAAGTGCCAGCAGTGGGCAACGCAGTGGGTGACGCGGACCTTGTTCATACAATAATACTATAAGGTCTGCGGTGGAAACACGGTATGAACAAGCGGTGTTTTACACATTAGTGTAGTTTCTCAAAGTTTGCTCGCTGAGCTGCCGGCTGCCATGTGGACTACATACTTACATACACAGTTGCTCACCGATGACAATTGTCTCGGACCAATCAGCGGTCTAGAAATTTCCACGTCACGTTATACAACCGGGCTACTTTTTCTTGGAACCCCGAGGGAGTAGGGACCAAAAAACATGGTACCTGGTACCTGCTTAACAGGTACTTTTTCTGGTGGAAACGCAGCTAGAGTCGAGCCGAGCCGAGCCGAGCCGAGTAGGTACCGTTGGTGGAAACGCGGCTTTAAGCTGCACTGTGGCACACAGGAAAGCACTACAAAGGGTCATTAACACCGCCCAGAAGATCATTGGTCACCCTCTCCCCTCCCTGAAGGACCTCTTCAGTTCTCGCTGTCTCAGCAGGGCACGCAGCATCCTCAGAGACCACACACACCCAGGACACCGGGTGTTTGAGCTGCCCTCTGGAAGGAGATTCAGGGTGCTGAAGTCTCGCACCAACAGACTCTGGGACAGTTTTTATAATAAGGCAATAGCCATAATCAATGAACACCAATAACATCTGGTCCAATAGTGAGCCATAGAAATTACCATTGTGGATGAGTAGCGAATTTCGAACTATCATACAAAAGTGTGACTGTACAATGACAATAAACATTTATCTTATCTTATCTTTTAAATTGCTTGATATTTGTGCACTCTTTAATTTCCATTGGCAAACTGTTCCAGTATCTTATTCCACATACTGAAACACAAAAGCTTTTCCTAGTTGTCCACACACTCACAGACTTAAATTTTTTTTTCTGCCAGCTAATTAATTTAATTAATTTTACTTCTCAGTTTGTAAGCCCCTTCCCTCTCAATAAAGAGCTTTTGAATGTTTTCCGGTAATAATTTATTCTTGGCCTTAAATACGACTTGAATTGTTTGAAAAACGACTAAATCTGTAAATTTAAGTAACTTTGACTTGAGGAACAATGGGTTGGTATGATCCAAATATCTAGCGTTATGTATATAGCGTATTGCTCTCTTTTGAAGTTTAACTATTGATTGTAAATTGGTTTTGTAATTATTTCCCCAAACTTCTGCGCAGTATGTGTGATATGGCAGTATCAGTGAACAGTAAAGAATATACAGTGATCTTTGATCTAAAACCAG
>OMNN01028940.1:0-10520 GCA_900302755.1 Chromis chromis
GACTCAGACTCAGACTCAGACTTCTTTATTGTCATTCGACCCTTTGCAGGATGAACGAAATGCGTTTCTTAGGTCTTGGTGCAGGTTTCAGTTCAGTGCAATGACTGATGTGGAACTGTTCAACAGTCTGACAGCATCCGGGTAGAAGCTGTTTTTCAGTCTGGATGTTTTTGCCCGGATGCTGCGCAGTCTCCTACCAGAGGGGAGAGGGGTGAACAGTTCATGTGCAGGGTGGGTGGAGTCTTGAGGATGCAGGTGGCTCTGTCCCTGCATCTGGAGGTGTAAATGTCCCCAATCGGTGGTAAGCTGCACCCGATGGTCCTCTGTGCAGACCTCACCAGCCGCTGAAGGCTTCCTTCTCTGCCACCGTGCAGCCACCATACCACACAGGGAGGCAGCAGGTCAGGACACTCTCCACCGCAAGCTGTAGAAGGCCTTGAGGACATCAGTGTTCAGTCCTGCCCTTCTCAGCTTCCTCAGGAAATAGAGACGCTGATGGGCTTTCCTGTGACAGCCTGGTGTTGGTGCGCCAGGTGAGGGTGTAGAGAGGTGGACTCCGAGGTACCTGATGGAGGGACGATCTCCACAGCTCTCCGTCGATGAGAGGGGGGAGTGGCTGGTGGGGGCTGACCTGCGGAAGTCTACACCATCTCCTTGGTCTTCTGAGTGTTGAGGATGAGGTTGTTGTCTCCGCACCACCGTGTCAGGTCCTCCACTTCTCGCCTGTACGCCGACTCGTCTCCGTGGATGATGAGTCCGACCACCACTGTGTCGTCTGCAAACTTAACGACAAGATTGTTCTTGTGCTAAGCTCTGCAGTCGGAGGTCATCAGTGTGTACAGCAGTGGGCTGAGCACACATCCCTGGGGCGTGCCGGTGTTCAGGATGATGGTGGAGGACGAGATGTTATTAATTCTGACACTCTGTGGCCTCCCAGTCAAGAAGTCCAGGACCCAGTTGCACAGTGGCGAGGGGGCTCCTAGTTCAGCCAGCTTGGACACCAGTTTCTACGGGATGATGGTGTTGAACGCAGAACTGAAGTCCAGAAACAGCAGCCTCACATAGGAGTCCTTGTTCTCCGTGTGAGAGAGGGTCTGGTGCACCACGGTGGAGATGGCGTCAGCTGTGGACCGGTTCCACCTGTACGCGTACTGGTGCGATGATGGTACAGAGATCTTTGGCACAGGGATGATTTGTGATGTCTTGAGGCATGGCGGAACTCTGGCCTGGGACAGAGAGATGTTGAATATGTCTGCCAGAACCTCAGACAGCTGGTGTGCACTGTCCTTCAGAACCCTGCCTGGTAGACCATCAGGGCCTGGGGCCTTCCGGGGGACTTTTCTCACCTCTGCCGTTGTTATGTTAATGACTGTGGGCTCATCAGGCCTCTGATGAATTTAACACACTGAAACATGTTATTGGGATTAAAGGGAACGCATTATCAGACAGATTCCAGTCTCTGTAATAAGATGCTGTGATCAACTGTATCAAATGCAGCACTAAGATCCAGTAGAACAAGTATAGAATCTAGTCCACTGTCTGAGGCTATAAGAAAATCATTGGTGAACTTCAGCAGTGCTGTCTCTGTTAATTAAAGGAAAAACTTCCTTGAACAATCTAGTGGGGATGGGGTCTAACAAACATGTTGCTGGTTTAGAGGAATTTACTATTGGAATGAGCTCTGGCAGATTTACAGCAGAGAAGCAGTCCAAGTATAAATCTGGTCCTAAGGATGCTTCCAGAGCTGCTGCACCTAAAGACATGTTCAGGATTTTTTGTCTAATATTCAAAACTTTATTAGTGAAGAAGGTCATGAAATGTTCACTACTGAGAGCTAAAGACACACAAGGCTCCACAGAGCTGTGACTCTTTGTTAGCCTGGCTACTGTGCTGAAAAGAAACCTGGGGCTGTTCTTGTTTTCCTCAATTAAGGATGAATAATAGGCAGTTCTTGCCCTACGAGTTGCTTTTTTTATATACCATAAAACTATCTTTCCAGACTAGATGAAAATTTTTTTGAATTGTAGAGCTGCAGTATCTGCTGTAATGGAACTTTTTGTTAAATGCTCCATAGTCCATTATTACAAATTCAAATATTATTAAAAAATGATCAGACAAAATAGAGTTTTGTTGAAAAACAGTCAGATGTTCAATTTCTATGGCATATGTCAAAACAAGATCATGAGTATGATTAAAACAGTGAGTAGGTTTATTAACGTTTTGAGAAAAACCAACTGAGTCTAACAATGCACTAAATGCAGAGTTGAGGCTGTCATTCTCATCATCTACATGAATATTAAAGTCACCCACTTTAATGACTTTATCTGTACTGAGCACTAAATCAGCTAAGAATTCTGAGAATTCAGACAGAAACTCGGAGTAAGGGGCCGGTGGCCGATATACAACAACTAACAGAACTGGTCTTTGTATTTTCCAATTCAGGTGTGTGAGACTAAGGCTTTCAAATGAATTATAACTAGGTTTTGGTCTCTGATGGATTAATAAGTCTGAGTGGAAGATTGCTGCCACTCCTCCCCCTCTGTCTGAACTTATAGGTATCAATTTTTTGTGGCACCACCTCTTTACCTGCTTCATCTTTACCTTACCCCCCTGCTGTAACAATCATTCATTTCGGGAAACAAGCACCAAAATTGGCACACATAGCTACTCCCTGGGGATTGCTCTTTTGATAAAACCCTTTAGCCACCTAAAAATTCAAGATGAGTATACAGAAAATTGAGTATACAGAAATATTGCATTTCTTCAGAGACTTGTTCTATTTGCATAATCTTGGTGTCAAATCGTACATTTTTTACTATTTAGAATCCGAATTGGAACTATGTACCTCCTCACTAGCTTCCTTGTACCATAGTATCAGTCCCGGAATCATAATTAGGGTAAGGACCCTCACCAGATCTGGTGGTCTCCCCTAGATGTGTGACTAGCTCTGTGAATGCCTGTGGGTGGGCATCCTCTTCGGGTTTATGTTCCTGTTCCAGTTTCTTGGTGCCTCTGAGGTATGTCCTCTCTCTCTTGTACAGGTCTGTCAAGCATGCAAAATGGTATTTGAGCTCCTGTGCAATAGCATCTCCACCCCTGAGTCTTGCAAGAAGTTTTCCGTCATTTAAAGTTTGGGCACATTCATTAAGTTAAGTTATTCAGGTTTATCATCATAACTTGTCTGAGTTCAGAGAATGGGACTTCTTTGTCACATATGAAACACATTTGGCCTTCAAGGCTGGTTCTATGCAGCTTGGCCTGGCATTCTACTGGCTGAGCACTCTCTGCTCTTCTTTTTGTGGCTCTCTCCAGTTTTGTGTTGAACATAAGGCGACAACTTTGGTGATACTGTGCCTTGTTCTTCCTCAGAGTTTCTTCAATGCCACCACCATCATCAAGTCTGGCTGGATCCAGAACAATAGGCATCTCATTAATTGCGTGAAAGAGGGCAATATTAGTCGCAGTCGCAATAAGGTATCAATATTAGTGGCAGTCATAGTGTAGCCATCATGTTCTTGTGGTTGTTGTGCATGTGGTGACTTGAGCTCTTCACTCTTCAAATTCTGGCAAAGACAACACTTGCTCCAGTCAGTCCGGAATTTAGACTGTCTTAATTCTGTATTTGCCATCTTGGTGAATGGTAATCAAGGTATCAAAGTATGATAATTACCTGTATTCACTGAATCAAGGCCGAGGGGTTATCCTTTTACCACCTTGATCACAATCATGCACAATAAGGAATGGGATATGGCTAGGTTTGGAAATAAAAATATATTACCTACTCCCTAGCCCGATCGTTCATCCAGTATCATTTAAATCCCATTCGATCTGTACACCATCAGTTAACTACATGCAAAGCAATGTAAAGCCCGGTTACCCTTGGCTCGGCTCTCCCGCGCTGGCACACCCTGTGAATTCAGGCATGTCTATCTAACTAAACATCTATGCTAAACTACATGTAATCTACACTAGCTAACTGCTTATTAGACAGCATTTGGGACACTAAACTAATTATTTAGCTACACTAAACTAATTATTCAGCTGATACTGAACCTAATGCTGAGTTTCACAGCAGTGGTGCCACCAGTGTACCCTGGTTGTGTGTTGACATCCGCTCTGTTGAGCTACTACTCTACACCTTCCGCTGCAAGTCTCTCAATGTCCCCCACTGCATCGTCTGGTGTCCAGTTTGGAAGCTTTGTACAGGAAGATGCTACACATACTAAACCTCTAACACTACTACGATATACATTACCATGCATTTTAGCCGAGTCAGACGTAACACAAACCTCTAATTTAGCAGAATATTACGATTCCGGGACTGATTTATGGTACAGGGAAGCTAGTGAGTAGGTACATAGTTCCAAATTTGGATAGTAAAAAATTTATGATTTGACACCAAGATTTTTCAAATAGGACAAGTCTTTGCGATTTTATTGCGAAATGCAATGTATTTCCGTATACTCAATGGCGGCCATCTTGAAACATGGCCGCCATCTTGAATTTTTAGGTGGCTATTGGGTTTTATCAAAAGAGCAATCCCCAAGGAATATGTGTGCCAATTTTGGTGCTTGTTTCCGAAAATGAACGATTCTCCTGAAATTTGCAGTTATCTGCTCTACTATTATTGTAGGGCGGCAGAATGAATTTGAGGCAAATCAGATGCATCTTTGATGGCATTGTGTGATGGATGCAAATCTAAACATCTTAAGAATGGCATTTTATTCACAAAATCTTAAAGGAGAATTTTCCTTGGATTTTTTAGAGAGTTCCAGAAACCACTCATACCTGGTTAGTCCCGAGCAATGTCAAGAGTTTGCTCTACTCAGCTTCTATGAATATTGTTGTTTTTACATATAAACTCAGCTATTGTTTTGTGTCATCTTTGTGTCATTTTTTCTTTTCATTTTGTTGTGAATTGCAATGAAAATAAAGATATATTATTGTACCCTATCTGCCAGGTGACATCATCACAATTAGGAGAAAGAGAGCAGCGTACAGATGTAGAAGAAAGCACAGTAACTGGGAACTGTGGAGCGACTGCAATAAAAATGACCATAAACATACATTGTAAGACATTGTGCTTTGTTCATCTCTGATAAAATATGCATTAATTATTTCTTCTGTATGTCTCCCACTACAAAAGAAAATTCAGAACTAAATGCTTCTGTAGATATGACCCTGTGTTCTCCAGCGAGGATGACAAGGAGGATTCAGAGATGACCAGTCCTCCACAGAATCCCATTAATGCTGTCACAAGCACTACGAGATGCCTTGAGACTGAATGGAAAGAGAAGACCAACAACTTTACAACAGGCAGGTGTTAGAGATGCATTCAAGGCAGAAAAGAGATAGTAAAAAATAAATAAACATAAAATAAAAACTGTGTAAGTGATGGTGACAACCCCATCTAGCTTTATGTGTCCTGTCCTATGTGGATTTCAGAAGTATCCGACATCTTTACATTCTGGGGTGCAGAGAGTCGGGAGGACCAGAGACACCAGGCAGTGTCGTGCTTACGCAGCCTTAACTCTCCTCCTGCTCAGCCTCCCTCCCAGCAAATCACTTACGTACCCTCCTCCTCTCGTTCCTCCAGTCCCACAGTCTTTTCTCCTCATTCTGTCAACTCTTGGAGAAAGAGAATGGATTTAGAGAACAAGCTGGAGGAACTGCAGCATCAAATAAGCAAGTGAGTCACGGGGATTTTTCAAGGAATTTTTTCACCTGTTGTGGTGATGACTTTACATTTACATTAGATTTAAAGTAAAATATCAAAATACCAACTAAATAAAGACTGAGAGCACTTAATAATTAATTCTTACAATGTTACCTTCCCTAGCTATCTACCTTATGCCTAAGTTTTGTGTTCAGTTACTGCAAATAAAATAATTTTCTGCTTTTAGCTAATTTTATTTGACATGATATAATATTGTGTGTATATATGTATATATGATATAATATTTGATGCCGTGCCCATCACTTTATACCTAGTAATGTGTTTATATATTTTTGTTTTGTCAATTTATTAATTAAAAACTTACACTCAAACTCTCATTCATAACATTTACATTCAAATCCAGCATTTTGGAAAGAATGCAGAGTGCACCTGGATTTTGGCAGTTTATCTCATTCTTCTTGACAGATCTTGTCAAGTTACATCAGATTGGAAGGGATGCAACTGGTTAGTAATTTGGCAACTGGCAGAGACTCTGTTAACACCTGGCATTTATATGTGTCTTGAGTGATTAGATCACAAGTGGATCACTCTAAGTACAGGCAAGAATGCACCCAACATGCATTAAGGACACACTGAGATATGACCTCCTAATATAGTCTGGGTCACATTTTAGCAATGTGTACACATACTATGTGCCCAGGGACACATTGAAGGACCACCTGGATAAGTGCATAAGTAAAAGTAAATATTCAATCACACACCAACTGCATGTAAATATTCAATCACACACCAACTGCATGTAAATATTTAATCACACACCAACAGACAAAAAGGTATTTATTCTTTATCTTCTTTAAATTTCTGGCAGACTAAGCATGTAAAGTGTGTTGCTTGACAATTACTTTTGGCTGCTGTTTCTGTTTGTTGTTTCACTACTCTTTAAAATATCCCAAGGCGTTGGTGCATCTTGGTTTCATTTGACCAAAGAATGTGCTCTCAATATTCATCAGATTTCTTTTCACGCATTCCAGCAAAGTCCAGCTCTGCAGTTTGGTGCAGAAGAGAAAGCAAGGATTATTTTCTTGGATGCTATGGAGATTTACGTTATGCAGTGTCCATTCTGTTCTAAGCTATCACAGATTCTCCCATTTCAATCATCAGTTAAAATGACTAGCACCTACATTACACGTCTGTTTTTTGAGAATAAGTTTGAGGCTCAGTAAAACTACACACACACAATCAAAAAAACAAAAAAAAAACAACCTCCAACTGTGCAACTCTATATAGAATCCATTTTAAACCTTAATGGTTGTTGTACTACTGCAGACCTAAAGCCTGGTTTATCCAAGTACTGTATATCTATAACCTCTTCTAGCTCTATCTTAATTGATGTTTGTGTTTTCTAGGTTGGAGTCTCGTATGTCAGTAGACATAGGGATCATTATGCAGCTTCTTCAAAGGCTGATGCCAACGATCCCACCCTCCTATAGCACCCTGACGTCAACACCTAATGCACCCTCTTCCCCAGTCCTGTCCTATACTGCATTCCCAACTGGCACCCCAACTCCCTCCTACCCCACAGAAAAGTCATCCGCCACCAACCTTCAGCAGCCCAACGAAAACCAAGATCAAGTCCTTCAACTTCTGGAATCAAACTTTCTCAATTGTGAACCCTTTGACAATTGTGCTGACTCACCCCCTTTCATTGATACCTCACTTCTCCAGTCTTCTCTAAATCAATCATTATTCTCTTCCCCCAACTTCCCCCAAAACCCCTTCACTTCTCCAACCCATTCACAAAACTCCTCCCAGTCTTCCTCCTCTGTCCTTCCTCAGACAGGACATCACCATGTGTCATCCACACATTTATCATGCTTACTGTCTCCCATCACCACTGTAACTCCCCAGCTCCAAGAGAAGCTTGAAAAGTCAGTCCTTTGTGTTGGGACACAGGACTTAGCCTCCCTCTCACAGGTACTGTAAGCCTTTTAGTACCATTTCAAATAAAAGTTACCTTTCAGAGAAGCCTGGGATAGTGAAAAAAGTTTGTCTCAGCTGTTTCTGTTCTCTTATCAGAAATCTCTCTTTTTTTTAAAATGTTTTTGTTATAATTATTTTTTGTTTAAATTCTTTCTATACTCCAACAACTCTAACTTCATTAATTGTATATTCAATTTGAAGACAGTCTGAATGCATGCAACACAAGAGGGAGGAATGGAATGGGTATTACATGCACCTTATGTATTTTGGATCTTGGCTTCATGAAACCCCCCCAAAATCAATCGCATATTAGCATTAGAAAATTAAAAATTAAAAAATTAAAAAATCAACAAAGAACAATTAAAAAATGGAATTATAATGCAGAAATATCAAAACTCAGAAAAGTATGTTCATGTATGCTTTGTCAATACTTGGTCAGGGCTCCCTTTGCTTGAATTACTGCAGCAAGTGGCATGGCATGGAGGCAATAAAAGCCTGTGGCACTGCTAAGTGTACTGGATGCTTTGATAATAGCCTTCAGCTCTTATTTGTTGTTGAATCTGTTTTATCCCATTCTCCTCTTGACAATATGGCACACATTTTCTATGGGGTTCCGAAGTGGTGAACCCCATAGTGGTTGGCAATCTAGCACTTTAATGCCATGGTCTGTGAACCATTTCTGAGTGGTTTTGGCAGTGTGGGGAGATGCCAGGTCATGCTGGAAGACAAAATCTGCATCACCAAAAAGCTCTTCAGCAGATGGAAGCATGTAGTGCTCCAAAATCTGCTTGTAGATGGCTATGTTGATTTTGGACTTGATTATGCATGGTGGAGCAGTCTGTCTGGAGAGGGAATGCAGCAGAAAACAGGTCAGAAGCCAGCAGTAGGAAGCCTGGGTGAATATTGAAGTGTTTCCCCTTTAGTCACGGTGCCACTTCATTTCCTGTAGTTACTTCAGTTACTTGTAGTTACTTGTTGTTACATGTGCAGGGAAAATACTATGTGAAGATGATGAAAAAACTCTCCGCTGACACTAATAATAATAATAATAATAATACATTTTATTTATAATGCACTTTACATTTTGACACAAAATCTCAAAGTGCAAACACTGTCAAACACTGTCTTCTTTAAATATAAAAAAGAGATTTGGTTGGGGGGGTAGGATGGGGTGCGAGGCGTTAAAATGTAAAAAGTGAGCCACTGCGATGAACGTTGGGGTCCAATTAGTGACGAATATACTTGGGGGGGAGGGGGGTCACCAAAATTTAATCACTTGTTCCTTGGCCCATTATCAACATTTCCTAAAAAATTTTATCAAAATCCGTTTATAACTTTTCAAGTGATCTTGCTAACAAACAGACAGACAAAGCGATAAACGCCGGCAAAAACATAACCTCTGCTTCGTGCTTGGCGGAGGTAATTAGTGAAAGACATTTTAAGAAACTTGTCCTTGAACTGATTTGTGTGTCTGTGTATGGACATTTGTAATAACACCTAAACTTTTATTAACCATTATTTTGTAACATTTTAACTTAGTGATTCTGATGAGGAGACGAAAAAGTACTCTATAGTGATATTGACCCACCTTCTCGCCTCCAAACATATTTCTGGTCATTGTGGCTAAATAGTTCAAATTTTGTTTGCTCTGACCACAGAACCTTCCTCCAGAAGGTCTTTTCTTTGTCCATGTGATCAACAGCAAACTTCTTGCTTCTAGAAGAAGGGCTTCCTTCTTACATGGCAGCCTCTCAGCACATGGCGATGTAAAACACAACTTGTAATTCATTGTAAACCTGCTTTTGGGTGATTCTCTAATGACTTTTGACCATCCTGACCAATTGTCTTTCAGCAGCAGGTGATAGCTTGTGTGCCACGCCACTTAGAAAATTTGATTAACACAGCTTTCTACATCACCAACACGGAAAATTCAAGTTCCTTTATGTATATTTTGTCATATTTCCAGAAGACCTATTCTAAATCTGTAAAAGAAGCAAAATGCATGATTGTTTTTTCGTCACAAAGACACATGGGATTCAATGATTCCATCATAGAACATTTCAAATTATAGGAGTTATTGGAAACTCAGGACTGCCATGATATATATGGTGTTTACAAGACCATATTGTAATGTGTGAACAGTGGTGTCATCCTCTTTATGCAGGGTTTCTGGAGAGTGTGCACATGCAGTAACTAAAGCTGTGCATGCACACCCATGTTGAAAAGGAAAACTAAAGTTTTGAAATTAAGTACACATAATGAGATAGCAATTTCTCATCTAATATCCTCACCTGCACACCCCCAGTTCTGTTGATGAACTGCAGGGACTGTAGAGGTAGCGGTGAAAAGCAAAGGCATCAGGATAAAGTGGCCCACCTGCAGGGCAGTTTTGCTTGAGACTTCTTCTGACATTATTAAATGACTTCCTAAGCTTGATAGGAGCTCTCAGTTAAACAGAAGAGTATAAAGAGACTTCATCTAGACACCAATCATTTTCCCCCTTAGAGTCAAGTATGATAAAAATGTCTTAAGACAAAAGCTATTAAAACCACTAAACACTGGGAAGCCCAGGCTTCCGACAATTCCTAACCTTGCAACCCTACTCTCTTCATTTTCATTTCCAGAGTGGAGTCAGTAAATCAGAAGATGACCTGCTGAGCCTCTCAGCTGCTCAACCCAGCACAGAAGCAACATTGTGTCAGATGAGATCAGAGCAGCACTGAAGCCTTGTGATGCTTGTTGATGCTTGAAGACCTGGCATCATCACTGGATAGCAGCTAGCTCATTCAGCACTATCCCCCAAAGCAGTTAAGTTACAAATATATTTCTGAACTCAACTGGGTTACCTATGTTTTGTTATCAA
>OMNN01028940.1:10540-25412 GCA_900302755.1 Chromis chromis
AAAAAAAAAAAATTAAAAAAAAAAAAAAAAAAAAAAAAAAGGGATTTAACCAAATTTCAAAACTGACATATTTTAGGCTATTGTTTTGGTGAAGTTTAAGATAAGTAGTTCAATTCAAATATTCATCTCCTTTTAGCTCTGGACTATTCTCACCTAACCCTGAGACAAAGTCTATTGGCATTTTACAAATTAAAAAAGTGTAAGTTAGCCGGGCTTTCTTTGTGTAAGTCAGCTTGACAAAAACTAAAGCAACAGAAAGAGTTAACAGGTATCCAGAAGTAGTTATCAACTTGAGTCTGCTTCAAACTCTGAGTGCGTTCACACAAAAGGGGGCGTAGAAAACTGTGAGATTTGCGTGATGTATTTGTTTTATCGATCAGTGCAGCCATTTATTTCTGACAGCTGCACAATAATTCAATTCAATTTTATTTATATAGTGCATATTAACAACACATGTCATCATATAGCGCTTATCATCATAATGAAGAAGAAAACAGAAAACCCAACAATCCAGAAATTGCTTTTGGATTCCCTATAAGCAAGCAGTCCGCGGCGGTGGGAAAGAACCAAAAAAAAACCCTAGGATGGGGAGGGGGGGGAAAAAAACTCCGACAGAACCAGGCTCAGGGAGGGCGGCCATCTGCCTCGACCGGTTGGAGTGGGAATGAATGATGAGGGGGGAGGGGATTGCAGGAGAGGTTGGGGTGGGGATGCCAGGACAGCAGGTGGTGAGGCCAGCGGCTGCAGATCAGGGACGTGGAGCTCCAGATCCAGTGGCATCCATGAAGAGCACAAGCAGGCCACAGTACAGCAGGTGGAGAAGCCAGCAGCTGCAGATCAGGGATGATGAGCTCCAGATACAGAGATATCTGTGAAGAGAAGAGAAGAGAAGAGAAGAGAAGAGAAGAGAAGAGAAGAGAAGAGAAGAGAAGAGAAGAGAAGAGAAGAGAAGAAGGAGAACACAGAACCTCGTGGGAAACGTAGCTTAGTCATATACAATGATGTTATATAACAGTAGAGAGAGAGAGTAGAGGAGAGGAGCCCAGTGCATCATGTGAATCCCCCAGCAGTCTAAACCTATAGCAGCATAACTAACGGACAGCTCAGGTGATCCTGAGCAGCCTTAACTATAAGCTTTATCAAAGAGGAAAGTTTTAAGCTTAATCTTAAAAGTAGATAAGGTGTCTGTCTCCCAAACCCAAACTGGGAGTTGATTCCACAACAGAGGAGCCTGATAATTGAAGGCTCTGCCTCCCATTCTACTTCTAGAAACTCTGGGAACCACAAGTAAACCTGCAGTCTCAGAGCGAAGAGCTCTGTTAGGATGATATGGTACAATAAGTTCTTTAAGATAAAGATGGAGCTTGGTCATTAACAGTTTTATATGTTAGAAGGAGGATTTTAAATTCTATCCTGGATTTTACAGGGAGCTAATGAAGAGAAGCTAATACAGGAGAAATATGATCTGTTTTACTGGTTCCTGTCAGAACTCTGGCAGCAGCATTTTGGATCAGCTGGAGGTTTCTAAGAGAGTTATTGGGACATCCTGATAATAAGGAATTACAATAGTCCAGCCTAGAAGTTACAAATGCATGGACTAGTTTCTCAGCATCACTCTGAGACAAGATATTCTTGATTTTGACAATATTATGTAGATGAAAGAATGCCGTCCTACAGACCTTGGCAGCAACAAGTGCAGTTATATGTTTGTTACAGCTTGTGATCAGTCTTTTACATCACCATGGAGGAATTTTGGTCCACTCTTCTCTGCAGAGTAGTTTTAATTCGGTCATTTTAGATTATGTTTATAAGCTTGAACTGCCCTTTTAAAGTCTTGCCACAGCATCTCAATTAGATTAGAAGTCCAGACTTTGACTTGGTCACTTCAAAACCTTAATTTTGTTCTTTTTGAGCCACTCAGAGGTGGACTCACTCATCTAGATATTTTTTGTAAATGCCGGATGAGCCTTTATGGTCTTTTTGGTCAGTAATGATTTGCACCTTGCAAATCGTAATTGTAATTGTAAGACTGTATAAATGTAAGTACTCCTTAACATATTGTTAAATAATCGTCTCAATGTACAAATATTGTGAATTAGTTTACATAAAAGTAAAATATATGTAGGCACATTGCTGTGTTATAAGAACATAAATATTATCTTATCTTATCTTATCTTATCTTATCTTATCTTATCTTATCTTATCTTATCTTATCTTATCTTATCTTATCTTATCTTATATTATATTATATATTATAACAGGGCTCCATACCAACTTTTCCATTAGTAGCAATGGTGCTACCAACTGTCTTGGTCGCCCCACCCCACCTCCTTATTTTGGTTCAGCATTGCCACAGCTATTAATCCACTATGTATGCTGATAAATAACAGCTTTTGCATAACCTAGTTATGGTGCATTGAGTTTCGGCGATACAAGACGTGATATTTGTAAAATCAGAAAATATATTAATTTCTTCACCAGTCCTCTTCTGATATCAGTCATAAACTGGTCACAAGCTAAACATGTGCTGAACATCTGCTTATTGGGAAATACAAAATTTTACTGTATTCCATAAACACCTCACATGCTGGCTGCGGTAGACACTGGCAGGCGACTGCAGTGTAGCACCTACACAGATTTACCCAGGTTGAAACAAAGTGATTTTTATCGACATGCGCCATTTTCTATTAGCAGAGTTTTCTATGAGCGGATCACATTTTAAATGTCAATACCAGAGCCAATCATGTTTATATGGTAAAAACTGTCATCGCTGTTAAAATTCGAGCCATCCAGACTGAATGTGGGGCTACTTCCTCTTCTTAACTGACTCAGTGGAGATCTCTCTGCTGCACCTGAACATTTTTATCACCAGGTGTGTCTCCTTCTCCTCCTCTCTCCTCTCTGGGTTTTTAACATAATCTGCTGTAGATCGTTTTGTCATTGGATCACGGCAACAGTGAAACTGACTGTTTACACATCAGGCAGGGAGAGACTGAGTCAATGAGGAAGAAATAGTACAATTTACAACCACAATAACTTGTGCAGTAGTTACCTGTGCCGACAGAAGGGCCACCAGACCAGCTAACGATCATCATTCACTCTCACAATGCACAATTTCAACTCGCACACTCTCAAAAAAAAGCTCTCATATGCGACCATTTCTGGAGCCCTGTTATAACAACATAAATCCCATTATTTTATCAGATTAAGAAATACACATCCCCTCACTTGAGTTTGACACGTGATATAGACGGACTGAGGGCAGTGAGGCCTGCAGTTCTTTTGATGTTTGTCTGGGTTTTGTTGTGACTCCTGGATGAGATGTTGATGCCCTCTTGGAGACATTTTGGTAGGCCGGCCGCTCCTGGGAAGGTTCACCACTGTTCCATGTTTTCTCCATGGATAATGTCTCTTACTGTGGTTCTCTGGAGTCCCAGAGCCTTAGCAATGGCTTTGTAACCCTTTCCAGACTGATAAATGTCAATGACTTTGTTTCGCATCTGTTCTTGAATCTCATGGCATCATGTGCTGCTTTTTTTTAGCTACTTCACAATGGCAGACAGGTTCGACTTAGTGATGTTTAGATCCAACAAGCCTGGCAGTAATCATAGTGGTGAAATTGAACCCAATTGCCAAATAAATCTGGTCATTTGGTAGATTGGTAGCTAAGGGGGAAATTACTTTTTCACATAGGGCAAGATGAGCAGGACAGCATTTTTCCTTCAATAAATAAAATCATCATCTAAAAACTGCATTTTGTGTTTGCTTGGGTTATCTTTGTCTTACATTAAAATTAGTTTGTTGATTTAAAACATGTAAGTGTTTCTGTAGGGGGGCAAATACTTTTGCATGGCACTGTATCTGCCAGCCACAGTCTGAGGGACAGTGAGTAATAAAAACACAAGCAGATGACCCTGTTTGAGTTCAGATTTTTTAGTGTTAAAACTAATAAATTCTGTGTTTATAACTAAAATGCTTCCATGTTTCACATTTCTATTGTTTCCATAAAGACAGTCAATGTCATAATTAATACAGTGCTTATATAAATTATTCTTCCCCCTTAAAAGTATTGTCAGTTAATTAAAAAAGTAAAATAAATAATTACTTGAGTTTTTACCTCTTTCAAGTCAGTATTTAGCAGCTGCACCTTTGGCCGCAGTTACAGCATTGAACCTGTGAGGATCGGTCTCCATGAGCTTTACACCTAGACATTGCAATTTTTTCATATTCTTCTTTGAAAAACTGTTTAAGCTCTTTCAGGTGGCAGAGAGATCGTGAGTGAACAGCCTTTTTCAAGTCCAGCCACCAATTCTCAGTTGGGTTGAGCTCTGGGTTCTGATTCTGCCACTCCAGAACCTTAACCTTGTTGTCTTTAAATCATTTCTGTGTGGCTTTGGTTGTATGCTTCAGGTCACTGACTTGCTGGAAAACAAATCTT
Source organism: Chromis chromis (assembly GCA_900302755.1). Taxonomy (NCBI): domain Eukaryota; kingdom Metazoa; phylum Chordata; class Actinopteri; family Pomacentridae; genus Chromis; species Chromis chromis. Next base: position 14,979 of record OMNN01028940.1, read on the forward strand.
CTCCCAAGTCGCAGTTCTCTTGCAGACTGCATCAGGCTGTCCTCCAGGATTCCCCTATGCTTTGCTGCATTCATTTTACTTCCTCCCTTTACAAGCCTGCCAAGAGGCATTATTACGTCATGATGCTGCCACCACCATGCTTCATGATGGGCATTTTATGTTTGTCATTATGTGCAGTTTTTGGTCTCTGCCAAACATAGGCATCTAGTCTCATGGGAAAAAAGCTCAGTTTTGGCCTCATCAGACCAAAGAACCTTCTTCCACTTGACTTCAGGTCAGTTGAGTCTTCCACATGCCTTCTGGCCAAATGTAGAAGTTTAATATGAGCTTCTTTTTTTAAACAATGGCTTTCTCTTTTCCACTCTCTCATAAAGATTTGGCTGGTCAAGAACAGTTGCACAGTCTCTTTCATCTCAGCCACCGAAGCTTGCAATTCCTATAGAAGAGTCATATGTGTTTAATATTTTTTATCTGCTCTGTATATTTAGTCATCACAGTTTGAGGGAATGCTTTGGCAAAACTGTACATGTATATGGTCACGCCAAGGTTATTGGATTGAACTAAATTGATACTGGGGCTCATATGGGCCAAACATGCAGATCATTTCCAGAACTAGTGTTAGAACTGGTGTAACACATGTAAAATAGCTATCTTGTGTATTTCTAACATACTTAAGTAGTTTCAGGGTTGTTGTAAACAAAACAAATGAACAGAAGAAGGAAACAAAATTGTTCCACTAAGGCAGGATCAGAAGTAACTGTTTGTTTTTCGTTAAATGTATGACTAATGTACCCTAGTGAGAGATTCCATGTGCTATTATGAAATCTGTCCCTCTGAGTTATCTTGTGGATTTGAGTAAAATTTTTACCACAGTCAAAAGTCATTTTAAGGGTTCATGGGACACTTCACTTTATTTGCTTTTCTATCACCGCATATTCCAAACTATTTTAAACTGGCACATAAAACGGAACAGAGGTTTTGGTTATTTATTCCCCAATAAAGATGCTTGCAGCTCCACAACCCATTAATTTCACTTAATGGGTTTTCACTTTTCATGTGCAAACTCTAAACACACTGAGATCTGCACAGCTGTAAGAGGGCCTCAGTTGTACCTCAGATGAATACATTTCCTGGAGATGACATGAGGCCACCACAGCAGACCACCTTTCTTAAGGAAAACTCCTTGCTGTTTCCTATGTCATGAACTGACCTTAGACAACTCCCTTTAAATTATGGGAGTGACAGGTTGGAAAACACCCCCATAACTCATTGGAGGCCTATTAACATCTGTCTTAGATCTTTTTTTCCCTACTTTGTTCAAGTTCTTTTGGATCAGCGACAATTCCCACCATCACCAGCGCTATCACCCCCCTCTGCACACACATGAGTAGAGCTTGTGGGACGGTTAAACTTTTATTTTAAGCTGAAGAAGTTCAAGATGTGGAAGAATATCTTGTTTTAGCTCATGCAGCTCACTGTGTACAGATGGTCATGGGTGTAGCAAAGAATTCTGGACTCTGTACATAAGCATTCTTTGTGAATCCTTTTTTTCTAATTGTCTCTCACATCTTTTGATTTTAGTTTTTTTTTTTTTTTTTTACAAAAAGCTGTTTTAGCCAACAACTGTACATACAAATCTATAGTGGTTACTAGGAAAGTTAGGGAAGACATGTGTTTCATGATGTAAAGCTTTGCAAGGTAATGCTGTGAATGTAATGTCATGTGACACTATAGCTGTGATATTGATTGACGTATGATAATGATTAATTTATGTCATACAATACAAATATGCCCCAAGCTGGAATTTCTCTAACTGAGCCTTTCAGTTCGAACTGAAAAAGGCTTTTGGAGCCAAATTTAAGTTGTAGTTATGACAATGAAAACATAGAAGTCCAAAATTGCAAACAAACAGCTCGACAGATGAACTTCATGCACTTGCTTTCAATTTACCATCCCTTCTTCTCAGCTGAATTTCTCTTAAAGTATTTGCTGCAGTGAGATGTAGCACATATCAAATAAAACTACATCACTTGATCTTTTCAAGACTCTAGGTTGAAAGATGTCCGAATTCTTTCAAACAATTTCCATCAAATTGAATCATAGTTACCACCTGCATACAGCTCTGAGTCCATCTCCGCACCATTACTCTTGTTTGAATTATTCATGAACTCATAATTGCTTAGATATGGTCATATCTAGGGTTCATAGCCTGTTGCGCCACCACTGGGGGGCAGTGGTGGCGCAACAGGCCCTAACCCCTAACTGCTCCCCGGGCGCTGCACCGCGGCAGCCCACTGCTCCTAGTACATGTATTAGGATGGGTCAAATGCAGAGATGTAATTTCCCCAATGGGATTAATAAAGGTAAAATTATTATTATTATTATATCTATCATTGCATACAGTAGATATGATATGTTCAAATCAAAACTACTGTATGCAAATATCAATATCACTTCTGTGTAGCCAGAGCTTTTAAGGCTGCATACTGAAGAAATCATCTCATGGAAACAGATCAAACTTATGCAAAGTAAAATCTTTAATAATTTCTTCTTAAATTTTCACACTCCTGCTTCTCTGTTGAATAAGTGATTTGGACCCTATAAACAGCAGAACCTACCTTCTCTGATGATACAAGTTGATGCTTTGTGCACCAAAGGGTACTCTGGTTTTGAAATTACAGCGAATTTCTGCACCGTCTCCAACTGAGTTCTGATATTACATCCTACTTTTTATGAAAAACAATCAATTTGCTTTTCATTGCAATGATTTTTAAATTAATTTTAACTGATGAGTAAATTGTGGGCTGCACAGTGGTTCGGTTGTTAGCACCGTCGCCTCACAGCTAGAAGATCCCCGGTTCACGTGCCGGTTAGGACGCCTGGGATCTTTCTGCATGTTCTCCCTGTGCAGCGTGGGTTTTCATTGGGTTTACTCCAGCTTCCTCCCACAGTCCAAAAACATGCTGAGGTTAATTGATGATTCTAAATGCTCTGTAGGTGGGAATGAGACTGTGCTTGGTCGTCTGTCTCTATGTGTAGCCCTGGGATAGGCTGGCATCCTGTCCAGGGTGTCCCCAGCCTTTGCCCTAGGTCGGCTGGGATAGGCTCACGCCCCCCGATACCCTACAGAGGATCAAGCGATGTATAGATAATGGATGGATGGATGATGAGTAAACTAATGCAAAAAGGCCATGCAGCCTTTTTACTACAGTTCACTTTGTTTGCCAAAAACGTTTTTTGGGGGATTCCATCCATCCATCCATTATCTATACCCTGCTTAATCCTCTGTAGGGTCGCGGGGGGGCTGGAGCCTATCCCAGCTGACTCGGGCGAAGGCAGGGGACACCCTTGACAGGTCGTCAACCTATCACAGGGCGTTTTTGGGGGGATTCTATGTGTTATATATGTTTTCTAAAAGACACTGCATCATTTTTAGTTAGCAATTTATCTAGATGTATGTTAGTATGTTACTTTTTCCTCATTCATTGCAATGAGTAGTTTAAGATCATCTGAGTTTCGACAGAAAGCATTAAAGTTGAATGTCTGCATTTTTCAGAGACACATAAGCATATTAAAATAAAGACACACCTGGGTTCAGAATAAACCAAGAGGCTGTGATTATTTTGGTTAAAAGAATTGTTTTTCTCCCTTCAAAGAGTGACTCTATTTATCCCTTTTCCACAGCATTATATCCTTGCTTTCGGTGGCATCATTGCAGTCCCGCTGATCCTGGCTGAACCGCTCTGCATAAAGGACAACAATGCTGCCAAAAGCCAACTCATCTCCACTATATTCTTTGTGTCAGGATTATGTACGCTGCTGCAAACGGCTGTTGGAACCAGGTAGCACCCTTTTACTGTTTCACAGTGCCAGCCATGCAGAGAGTAATATTTGTAGTATTGGATTTATAGGTCCAACATGGTGAAAGTCAGATTCTACTGTGTTTTATAATTGTTTTAATAAGCTGTTAAGATATAAATACATTCACTTCTGCCATTCCTCAAGCCCCTACCCCCAAACTAGTAAGCCTCCGAGCTTTAAAAGCGAGTAAGATTTCGATCAAGTGCTATGTAACACCCAACTAACCAATAGTCGTCCAGCTCTAATTGTCATTGACAGCCAGAGCCAACATTGTTTTCTTCCTGAAGAGGGTGGGAACAGCTCACTGGCCTTCACAACAAAGTAGCACATTTTGAACAGCTATAAACCAGGGGTTATACAATATTGGTGAAATGAACCATCTTTGTATGAATTTTGAGCTGAAAAGGTGAAAGACACACCATAGGGACAGGTGAGACTTTGATTGATTTGTTAAAAAGGGACACAATATGGGACTTGAAACTAAAATCTATTCTCTTCATATCAATGTTTACCATGAAAAAACCTATGGCTTGAAATGGCTTTAATGTAACACTACACCATTACATCCTCTTGCAGATCTAAGAAATCTCCGCTCACCTCTCCCATTCACTGTAGCTGGAGCATGCCAGCTTACCTAAAACTCTGCTCAAACACTGTAAAACTGTCACTCTATGCTACACAATGCTCAGCTGCAATACCGGAGTAATTCAGCCATACATGTTTGAACCGCAAACTGATTCTGAGGAAGACTAAGTTGACAGGGTTAGGGTCCTTAGGTTTGTTATGCATAAAATCTGCTCAAACTTTTGCTCAAAATATGTCCTCTAGCCTATAAAAGTGTCATATGCAACTAGTTTTTTGCTGAAAGTGGGTTTTAAGATTTCCAGCACGTGCAAAATGAGGGGCTGCCCAACTTAAAAAGGTTTCCCTTATATCCTGGTAGATTCACCTTTTCACCTTTGCCCCAAATGTTTGACATCACTGATAAAGTTGAATCATTACTTTTCATTTATTGAGGATTATGTGACAGCATACCTCTGTCCTCCTACATGCACCGCGTCTTTTCAGTGGTCCTGTGACGGTTTCACAAACTTCATGTCTTGACAGAACAGAACTGAGCTTTTTTGAAACAGCCTGAGGTAACCCCTTTGATTGTTCACATGGATTTAAACTGTGAGGCTCTGTGTCACAGTAAGTGGATAAGAGACTTTCCCTTTCAGAATAAGTTATGAGCCTTATGTTCTCCAAAGTTTACATGGCTTAATTTGCGCCTTTACTTTTATAATAGAGTTGTGAAATCCTGGTAGCCATTTGACACTTTGATTACAATAATCCATTTGAAACTGCTGCATTAATCTTCATGCTTTACTTTAAAAAGAAAAAAAAAAAGTTTGTGTGAAAGACAGTGCAGCTGTACAATACAGTACAGGGCTCCACATACACATTCCTCTGCACTGCTGTAACAGTAAGCCTGAGCAAATAACTAATGCTTTTGTTTGAGTTTTCCACCCACATAGTTTGGCAAAAGCTTAAAAGGACATAAATAAGATCCCAGCAAACACACTGACAGTGAATAATAAGTGAGTTCATCCTTATTTGTTATTGCACCTTTCAAACTGTGGTTTGCACTCTTGTGAAACAAGAGAATATAAGAAAAAACACACAAAGACACACAGACAATAGTGCATAGAAAAATGTATGCTGCGAATCAGCAAAGGCAAAGCATACTGCACATGCACAGTCCAAATTATTTCCTGCAAAGCCACTGTAAAAGATTTAGGTTTTGTACAGCTTAAACCTGTACGACCACAAGTTTTAATGAAGCCCTTATAAGCAAAAGTGTGGAAATTGCTATAGAGAAAAAGTGAAAATTGTTCTCAGTCTAGGGCTGCACGGTGGATCAGTGGTTAGCACCGTCGCCTCACAGCTAGAAGATCCCCGGTTCGCGTCCCGGTTAGGACGCCTGGGATCTTTCTGTGTGGAGTTTGCATGTTCTCCCTGTGCAGCGTTGGTTCTCACCGGGTACTCCGGGTGCCTCCCATAGTCCAAAAACATGCTGAGGTTAATTGATTATTCTAAATTGTCCGTAGGTGTGAATGAGAGTGTGCTTGGTTGTTTGTCCTGTGTGTGGCCCTGGGATGGACTGGCGACCTGTCCAGGGTGTCCCCTGCCTTCGCCCTAAGTCGGCTGGGATAGGCTCCAGCCCCCCCGCAACCCTGCAGAGGATTAAGCGGCGTACAAATAATGTACAGATAATGGATGGATGGATGGATGTTCTCAGTCTAAAGGGTTGTTTTAAGGAGTTGCAAAAAAAAAAAAAGTTGGGAACAACTGGTCTAGCCAATGATTTTTGAATTTTGAACTTACACCTCTGCAAAAGGATGGTCTGAGACAGTTTAAAAAAAAACTGATATCTGCTGTTGTATGATGTAATACAATTATGATTATACGATTTGTGAATTCCTTGCTGGTTCGGTTGTCAGAATCATTAGGATTTCTAAAGTAGTTTGTGTTAGTCCAACCAAAAGGCACCTGTGTTAATACTGTTTTGCTTCCTAACTGAACTCTCAGTCACTGAGAAAAGCAACCTGCTCATTAAAATTCTCTCTATTCTGGCTTGCTTTGAACAGATCCAGGTCACCCTAGTCTACAGAGACCTGACATCATTTGCTTCTGACCTTTAACTCCATCACCTTACTGACTTGCAGGTTACCGATCCTCCAGGGTGGCACCTTCAGTTTCATCACTCCAACCTTGGCCATTCTAGCTCTGCCCAAGTGGCAGTGTCCAGCTTCAAATTCACCCATCATGCTGTCAATGCAAGTGCAAAATGGCACCAGCCCACTGCAAACGGAAAATTCTGATGAGATCTGGATGTCCCGAATGCGTGAGGTGTGTAAAATAATTGCATTTGCATTAAAGGATGACTCTTTTGTACCTAATGAAAAAAACACCCATATAAAAAAAAAAGACCCAAGTGTGGTAGAATGCAGAAATTCGGGGTAAAAACCAAGTTGAAACAAAACGCAAAAAATCTGAGGCAAAATCTGTGTAAGAAAAAACACTTCAAAAGACAATACAGGACTCAAAACTCTCACACCTGGGGAAAAAACCTCTAAAGTTTGGATCTTGTACCAGACTTCAATTTAAATGATTTTTAAAAAAGCGTTCCAAAGGCCGCCGTATAGCTCGCAGAGTTAAGGCGTTACCATGTGGGCGCAGGTTGCCAGCAGCGGTCATGAGTTCGAGTCTGGCTCCAGACCCTTTGCTGCATGTCACTCTCCTCTGTACCCCCTTTCAACCTGTCTCTCTCTATCAATAAAATAATGGGAAAACTCCCCAAAAAATACTTTGAATTTTTTTTTAAAAAAGCGTTCCAAAAAAGACTGAAATGTAAATAAGTACAATTTGAGTTTAAATGAAAAAAAAAAAAAACATGCAAGTAGAAACTACAAAAATAAATGTGTTGGTGGAAAAAAAAATTCTTTCAAATGAAAATGTTTTGATTAGAAATAGAGGTCAATTAAAATGAAAACATTTTTGATTCGTTACAAAGTTAGTTTTATACAAAAAACAGTAAAAATACATTATGATCAGTAATAAACAGCGCAATATATGCACCAAATAGCGACAACATTAAAACTCTTAATCTAATATTCTGCTGGTAAACCTTGGGTCCTGGCATTCATGTGAATGCCTTACTTTCATGCTCTTGGACAGTGGAAGGTGAGATTTTAAAAGGAATACAAGCAGCAGGTTCGAATTAATAAATCTTTCGGCACCTGTGTGTTTCTGAAGATTCCAGGTTAAACAGGTTTTGCGGGGCATTCCAGACATCCCCTCTCCCCAGCAGTTCCTTTCTGAGGGATCCTGAGGTGCTAACAGGCCTGAGATATGTGATACCTCCAGTTAGTTCTGGGTTTACCCCAGGGTCTCCTCCTAGTTGGACATTCCTGGAAAAACCTCCAAAGAATGGCACCAAGGCGGCAGCTACTCTGCTCCGAGCTCCTCACTCAATCTAAAAATCTGAGCCCATCCATCTTGCAGATGAAACTCATTTTGGCAGTGTATCCATGGTCTCGTTCTTTAGGTCCCACAACTGATGACCACAGGCGAGAGTTAGATTGACTGGTACATCAGCTCAGCTTCCTCTTCACCACAATGGTCTGGTACATGCCGATGCTGCACCAATCCATCCGTTTATTTATTTTTTTAGTTGCTTAATCCATCCACCCATATTTTGCAGCTTATTCTCTTCCAGGCATGTTTAATGAAAAAAATACATCTAAGTTGTTTGGGGCCTTTTTGTCACAGGTTTTTGATGTTTCTTAGTCTAAACAACTAATGATTGGGGGGAAAAAAAAGTATTGGCAAATTACTTGAAAAATAATTGTTACAGCCTATAATTGATTATTAGAAATGAGTCAGGAAAAAAAGAAAAAAAAGTGAAATACAGATAAATAAAATGCCATTTATTATACAATATGCTTGGCAAATTATTCCAATTCTCATCATCTGCTACAGCCACGAAAAAGTTATTGAATTCCTTTTTACATGGCATTAAATCTCTGTTCAAATAGTTCCAGTTCTGCATCTGAGGCTTGATGTCAGAAGCTAAAAAGTCAACCTGAAGCCTTAGAAAGGCGAAAGATGTACAGTATGTTTAACTGTAGATATGAATCACCTGTCCCTGGCATATGTTTTGGAATGTATATCCATTGTCCCTCTTGCCTTGCTTTCCACAGATCCAAGGAGCCATCCTGGTGGCCTCTCTGGTCCAGATCGTCTTGGGCTTTTCTGGGCTGGTGGGCCTTGTGCTCAGATTTATCGGCCCTTTAGCTATCGCTCCCACCATTAATCTAATTGGCCTGTCACTATTCATTGAAGCTGGAAAGAAATCGGGAGGTCACTGGGGAATTGCTGCTCTGTGAGTAGATGTGTTTTATCAAGTTGTTCTCCTATGATTCTCCGGAGTAGTTTTTTCTTATGATACTTATCATAATCTTTATTGAGCTCTTCTCAAAATCTGTAGAACAAAGCGCTTCACAGACTAAAACAGAGTTTAAATTCATTCGATGTTTAAAGAAGACAGTTAAAAAAAATCCTGGGTGTTTACTTTAAAGCAAATTACACATTTTTTCAGTTATAGAAAGGGACTTAAAGGAGGTCACTGACCCCGCTGACCTGATTTCCTCTGGCCGATTGTTTCACAATGCTGACTGCAAATGCTCCATCCCTATTTTGTTTTTTCAGCCAGGTCCTCAAACAGACAAAAGACTTCTTTGTTCTTGATCTTTATTCTTGGAATAGATGTTTCACAAAGTCTCTGAACTCTCAAGTGTCAAACATCAGTCCTACCTCATGTAGTGTCTGTATATATGTACACTCACTGAAAACTTTTCAAAACTATTTCAGTTCTTTATGTCTTGGATTCCACACCGTGTTCGACACCTCCCTTTCTACTCCATGTTGAGATGACTGATCACATCATTTCTGGAGATTTATCAGCTTCACAAACGTATTCTACTGGATTCAGATCTGTCGACTGAGGGAGGGTCTTTTTCATGAAACCAGTTCACTGATAATACAGATAATACATCCTGTAAAGACCTAGACAAGGTCAGCTTTAATTCCCAAACTAAATGTGGCATCCAAACCATGACTGATTGGTATTACAGTGGCCCACAGTGCTAAGAAAACAATCCCCTCACCATTACAGCACCACCAGCCGGAACTGTTGACAAAGGGCAGGTGGGGTTAATGGACTCATGCTGGTGATGCTAAATTCTAAGCCTTACCATCTGTGTGCTGCAGCAAGATTCATCCCAACTGTGCAGTGTTGGGAAGCCTGTGCCCACTGCAGCCTCAGATTTCTGTTGAGGCAGACGTGGTCTCCTGTTGTTGTAGCCCATCAGAATAAAGCCTGGATGTGAGACTATGTTGTTTCGATTGGATAATTGCATGAACAAACAGGTGTACAGGTGTTATGAAAAAACACTTGAGTGAAAAATAAAATGATGTACATACAGCAATCAGCCACAACATTCTGACCACTGACAGGTGAAGTGAAAAACATTGATCATATTGGTACTATGTGGTGTTCTGCTGGAAAACCTTGGTGTAAAGAAGTTCATTTCGCCTTTTATTTGACCAATTACTAATTACATGAGGCTTCATTCGCCCATCACTAAATAAATAAATGAATGAAAGTAAGCTAATTGGCAATTAGCTCAGGCGATTAGGAGTTGAGTTTTCAAATACCTTTTTGACAGTTTCGAGGGATCTCTTCCGTTTTCGTCAGAACGTCATCCAGATGTTGGGTGATGATCTGTCAGATTTGACAGGCGTCCTGCTGTCTGATCGAGAAAGAAGAAAACCAAGAAAACCGCAGGTAACAGCCGGGGCTACGTCAGACTACCATTCATAAAAGGAACCACAGAACCCATCCAACACACAATGAAACTAGAAAAGCACTCGGAGAGTGCAGACCTCCGCCAAGCAACTCATGTCCACCCATTAGGGCTGGTCTGAATGACAAATATCCCAATATTCAGCTCGTGTGGGGGGTTGGGG
>OMNN01028943.1:0-16608 GCA_900302755.1 Chromis chromis
GGGTAGTTGCAGGCTGCCTCAGTACACAGGGTTTGTAACAGTTCTGCAGGAAAACCAGGTTGTGATCTGACCTGCCCAGTGGTGGTAAGGCAGTAACTCTGTAGGCATCCTTGACATTAGCATACAGCAGATCTTCTACCTTCTGGTGGAAGGGTAATATTACAGCGTCCAGATTAGGGATGGATATCATTAGGATTTTAATGGTACTGCTACTTTTACTGATGCTGTTTATGGATCCGGTACTTCTTATCTGTACTTTTTGATCGTTTGTTTTGTTTTTAAGGCAAAAAATAATAATTGCTAGCAAACATAACATGCCTGCATTTCTCCGTCTTTATGTGATTAACGATTGCTGAATGTTTCGACACATTGTGGGTGTTTCTGCTCTGACGTGCAAACGACTTGTTACTCTTGTGGCAACGAACATTTTCTGCATCAACTGTAGTGAATTGTAATCATATTTGTAACGTTTGTCACCTGTGCGTTGCTGTACGGAGCTGCAGGTGAGTCACAGAGCAGCTCCGCCCCTCACACACCTGGTGGAGCTGCAGACTCCCACAGACAAAACACTGTTTTGGATTTGGAAAGCAAAAGTGCATCATAGACACTTAACCCTCATGTTGTGTTCATTTCATGTTACACAATTTTGTGTTCCTGGTCAAAATTGACCATTCCACCAAGAATCACCATAAAAACTGTATTAATACATATTATCACTACTTGTTGTGTTAGATTCTTTAATTAAATTAAGTTCTAGTGAACATTACACGTTTTGAACTTTTAAATGTTTTTAGTGGCCTGTGTGCCACATCATTGCCGGCCGAGTGTCCTGGTTTTCGCCAATCAAAATATGGTCACCCTAGTTTTGATCGATTTCTGACATTTTTATCGTGTTTGAATCACATCGTTTTTGAAGTTTGATATTTATATTTGCATTCTAAGTTATAAAAATGATTCGTTACACATGTTTGTGGTCTCCACAGTAAAAGATCTAACTTTTTTCTACTTGGATTTTATATTTTATTTTGCAATTTTAGGCCCACTGTGCCCATACAGTATATCATAATGAATAAATAGCTGTACAATAACATAGGTGAGGTAGTGCTAAAAAAAAAAAGACACCAAGCAAGTCAAGATGAACAGTTTCTAAGCTGTAATATAAAGGTAAAATCAAAAGTTGTCAAAAACGGCCAATTTACCCCCAGACCTCTGGGGGCTAAACAAAGAGGGAGGCTTGAGACATCACCTCTGACCTGTCTACAATCCAGTATTACATTCTCTACCCAACAGAACCCATTCACACCTGGCTACAACGAACCCCATAGTAAAAGGCAACGACCTAATGACTCTTTGTGACATTTTAAAACTGTCTGTTCCTCGTGTCCGCACTGAGCTCAGTAAAAGAGCGTTCAGTTTTGCTGCTCCTTCTACTTGGAACTTTCTCCAAAATGACTTGAAAATGGCCGACCTCATTTCACTTGAAGCCTTTGGCTCGATCTTAAAGGACAAAAAACGCGAGTCAATCGGACAATGTCAGTGTTTCTAAATTGTAATCTGTCACCACATCTGCACTTTATCTGTAAACTGATCTGTTCATTGCAATTGTTGTTTTTTAACTTATTGTCTGTAACTGTCTCTTTATCATGTATTATTTATTATGACGTGTGCTGCTGCCCTCTTGGCCAGGTCACCCTTGCGAAAGAGATCTTGATCTCAATGGGTTAAATTACCTGGTTAAATAAAGGTTAAATTAAATTAAATTAAAACCATGGACTATAATTATAGATGGACGAACCCTTCGTGGCGTTTATATGTTATAAGGGGTTTTGAAGCTCAGTGTTATGGCTTCGGCCGTTACCATCCTGACATCCCAAAGCACACACTATTCCTTTTTCACTCCAGTATGTATTACAGCTGCCCTTACAAAGTTTGAACTGCCCCATGAAGTATGCATACAATTGGGACAAGCTGCTTTGTCGTACTATTGCGCCCTAAGCTTTACTATATGTGGCAGTCGCAGTCTGCTGTGTGAAATGAGCTGTTGGTGAGCTCTTGGCGGCTCAAGCTTGTTACTTGAGTCAGACACCGTGACGTTTGTGACGTATCGTCCACTACACAGAGTATTGTGGGTCAGAATGGCAGGAAAAATATGCTGGCCTGCATAGTGCAAAATGAGACTTGTGTAGCAGGACCTCTTGGTATTGTTGGCATCCTGCACTGGACATGCCAAATACTGGGTACAGTAAATCTTTTTATGGCATACTGGATTGTATGGGTGTTGTGGAGATGAGGAGGGTCATGGACTGTCCTGTGCACCCACCTGTTATTCTAAGTGTTATTCTAAGTGTTATGCATAACTTTAAACCTTAACATAATTCAAATGGATGAGGTATATAAGATTTCAGCACCTGTACAGTTGTCATGAATGGGGAAATTAGCTATAGAGACCAAAACTGTTGTTGCCCCAGGCTGTAAACATGTTTATTTCTGCTGTAAAGTTGGACACTTTAACATAGCCGTCTATGGGGATTGACTCAATTTTGAAGCCAGCCTCAAGTGGCCATTCGAAGAACTGCGGTTTTTGGTACTTCTATGCTGCCTTCATTTTTTCAGGTCCCAGAGGTTGCCGCTTGGTTGCAACTTGATGACAGAATGATGTATGGTACATTGATGTACTGTTAATAACAACTAATTACGTCCCCACACACACACGCAATTTGGAACAATAGGGAATAGAGATTTGTGTGTGCACAGGACATAAACAATTAACACGCACACTGTGAAGGATTCCCGCGTTTGTAAAAGTTGCATGTTTCATCGACACCTGCATTCAGTGTGAAATTGCAGTTTTATAGAACTTGCCAGACTTAACAATAGCGGTCCAATTTCGGCATAATTAGATTTTATAATTAGGAGATGAATGGATCCTTCTGAACATCTTCCCGAGCAGAAGCGAGACAGATTCGTGCTGAGAAAATGTGAAGAGCACCAGCAGGGACTCTCCCCCTATGGAAGACAATTGGATGGTGGAAGCAGGATATTAGAGAAAAGGAGGCTCATAAAAAAGCCGCTCAGCCCCCCCACTCCACTCTAATGCCAGGTGTCCCTCGGTATTTTCTCTTTTAATCTTCTCAGTGAGAGGTCTCAAACTACTTGATCCCTGATTAAGACCCTAAACTTATTTTACTTTGGCTGAGTAATGAGGCTATAAAAGTCCCAGTGTGGAGGCTAGTGTGAAAATGGCTCCTTGGATGCTGTCTGTATCTTGTTAGGCTTGAAAAATGCCCTAGAACTCATCCCTTAAAGTATAGATCTTAATTATACAGCGTGGTGCTCAAATTGCATGACTACACTTAAAGGCAAGTTAAAACATTCGACACCTGGGCGTTACAGAGTGACATGCTTTCTGTGCACTCTACAATTCATTTCCGCTTGCAAGACCTTTTCTAAAGATAAGTTTGCACCTTCGTGGAAGATATTATACACAAAAGTGCAGCCCTTTTGAAAGGGTAAAAAAAAACCCTGAAGTAGACACCTCATGAAAGGACCGGATTATTTTCTGACCTTTTACTAAATTGCATTGGTCTTTGAAAGCAGCTAAAACCTTTCACAACGTGCCACCAAGAAAATGTATTAGAGGTGCATTTATGTCTTGTGGAGAAGTATTCCTCTCTTAAGCCGTGATGTGGCAAAGGGAGTTCTGATTAATTTTTACTCACAAAAACAGTGGTGGCCTTTGAAAACGTACATTTTCAGAACAAAATGGCATACTTGGCTCCGCTAATTGTTTCTGAGCACAAAGCCTCTGACTATACAAAGAAAAAAAATTTGCTCATATTTCATTTTGTGGAAATAAAACAAAAAGTAGAAGATGTAAAACAAGTGTACTTCAAAATGATTGGCTTTGGTAGATAAATAACAGAGCAGTCAGTCATATAATTCTGTGATTTGGGTGATGCTACATATTTGATGGCCATTTCATTTTATGTTTGATGTCTCTGGCTGTCGACACTCAGAAGAGAATTCTGAGCACGTAGAGAACTGGGTCATCTTGGATGAATTTAAGCAGCAAAATGAAAAATAGATCCATACTGATAAATTGCTAAGTAAAGATGTATCTCACATGCATAAGCTGGTGCTTTATCACTGCATGTTAAGTGGAAACTTCTGTTGCAAATGATGTGAATCCAGCGCTGATAAAACATCCAGTCTTGTCTCGGCGTAGAAGCCAAATTGCTCTACAGCTGTAGCCCTCCCAGTCTTTTCCGCTCAGTTCTCGGTTAGTCTGAGCTTACAGCCATCTGTGGCTACAAACCTCCAGTTTCCTCCATATGGGTCCCCACAATCTCAGACTCGTGTGTTTCCTTTGGTGTGTCTTGCTGTAATGGGTTGCGGTGTCTGCATGCTTGTTTGTCTGTTTGTTTTTGCACTGGAACTGAGCGGCCGTGCTGTACCAAAACAATTACCACCAACACTGTTCCGTGGCTGTAATAAAGCATCTGTATCTGTGCAACTGTGGCTGAATACGTGAGGAGGAGATGGAAGCAGCCTGTGGGGTCTCCTATCAGTGAGGCTGACCAACCGGGGCAAAATTGAGGTACAGCAAGATTCAGAAACATCCAAAGGCTCTGCATGCTCTTGTGCTGGCTTTGTTAATGCAGAGTGTAACCCCGAACATTACCACAGATAATAAGGGAGTTTGCTGTTGGCATGGCATATCTAAGAAATGTTTGTTGCTGCGTTGCTAATAATACACATCACGGAGCTTGTGTGCATGACAACAGGTTCATGCTTTTATGAGAGGAGGCATTTGAGGATTTTGCAGTTTGACAGACAGAAGATGTTTCAATGCAGTGCTATATATCGTCTATTGTGTGCACTGAATTAAGCAGAAACGGCGAATATCGATCAATGACAAACTGCAAGCAGTGTCCTTTTTTTATTCAAGAGCCACGCACAATGTTAGACCACTTTAGCTCTAACATTTAGTCTCAAAAGAAAAATGTTTTTGAAGAATGTGGATGTGCACTCAGAGCCCACATTAGTGTGCACGGCCCTTATTCTTTTGGCCAGCAGCCATATATAACAAATGAACCCCTCGCTTGCCATCCTCCAGCACCGACCCTGCACATATGCCCTGAGAATGTCCTTATTCTGCAGATTTCTTAGAATTTTTCTTGGATCTCAGAAGTTGTCTTCAGCAGCAGAATTACACCATATTGCAAGAAAACGGAGTGTAAAGGGACCAGTGCATTGCAGGGCCTCAAAGGGACCTTTTCTCTGTGTTTGTAGAGTGTAAATTTGATGTTGTGCAGAAAAGCCTGCTAAATATGCAGAGCTCCTACCTGTAGATTTGACTATTTAAAGTTTGGATGAGTTTTTCAATGCTGTGTACATATATTTAAATACTGTCTAGTAAAATGACTAATAGAAGTAGCCAAGTCATCGAATCATTTCATCTCCAGCCTCTTGTGTCACCACTTCAAAGCCAGACAGCTGCTGCCGTCATTCAGAGTCGGTGGTAGACGCTCCCACTTTCACAGTCCAATAAAGAGTGTAAAAACACAGATGCCTGCTACACACTGCCTGTCAGCACGCTGAAAGCACGGCCGCAGATTTTGTGCAGAATTCATTGTGTTGCGGCGCATTGTGTTGTCCTCTTTAATGTCTGTGCACACATGAGGAACTCATCACGGCTCACACAGAGCGCAGTGATTGAAGCTGCGGAGGGATTCCTGGAATTGCTTTTTGCTTGGTGAAGGCTCATTCGGAACTTCGCAGGATGAGGGAAAGAACAGTCGATCAGCAGAGAGACCGAGCGGCGTCATCCCTGGCCTTTTTGTATGACTCAGTGGAAAATTTACCTCCAAGATTGCGGCCGCTCTGAAGCCGCAGAGTTGCTTCCTGGGGTGAGCCTGAGCCCATTCTTCAACCCTCACCTTCCTCTCACAATGGACCAATAGTTTAATTAGCTTTCTAGCAGCGACTCTTGGCAGCCTTCCCTGTCTCTGTTCCCCCCAGGACTTCTCACCTCAAATACTGTCCCCTACTGGTTGGCCAAGGTCCAACAGATAGCCTCACTCCCTGTGATCTTTCTCTCTTTCACCCTTCAGCTCACACTGTAGCACTTTGTTTTTAGATTTTTATTTGCAGTATTTGCAGCATGTTAACCCTCTGAACCGCAAGCAGTTTTTGGCTCATATTTCTTTGCTCCTGTCACATTTTTTGCTGCCTATGGGCAACTTTTTTACTGCTATTTAAAGTCCTGTGCCTCTATGGACACTGCAAAACCATGGCTACAAGTAGAGATAACTCAGAAATCTTTTCTGTGCAGTTATGTAGAGTTCTATATCATATATCATAAAAAAAACAACAACAACAACATGCCATGACAAATCAGCATGCCCAACATTTTTCTAAATGGACACAAAGGTTAAAAAATATAGTGACTCTACATACTATATATACATTTTACTACATAGACTGTAAATGTACTTCCATACTTGTCTCCTACCTGCTCTGTATGAACACAGCCTGCAGTTCATCTGAGAGTCCCTGAATTTTTCATTAATAGTTTCTTGGTTGCGCTAACTAGCACATAATTATTTATTTTACTTTCAAAGAATCTACTTGGAGCCAACGATTTTCTGGGGCAAATATTTAAATGAGACATGTGGAATAAAGAGATTTTGATTGAATATACCAATTCTAATCTTAGATTTGGTTTAGTTTTCCAGTAGTGTAGGTCAAGAACTGTTGAAAGGTTAAAAATCCAATGATTCTTTCTGTTTTTATAGTTTTTTGGTCTGATAAATGGTGTAATTTTGCAGTAAAAAAAGAAAAAAACACAATTTTATAACCTGCTAATGGGTTTTTAGGATTTAGAACGTTAATAAAAGACAAATATTGCAATTTCATTTTGGTGCAGTTATTTTAGATGTGATAACCTAAAAAAAATAGTATTTGGCTGATTGAAGTCTATTTTCTTTATGATAAGACACTGAGATATTTTCATTTTCTCTACAGTTTCCAGGTGTGATGCGTCTGTATTCATGAGCTTTTGGTCTGATATCTATGACTCCCGACTGCAGGGGACAGAATGAAAATATAGATTTGTTCCAAATGGTGTTTTCCACTGAGAGAGCTTTGAGTCTGTCTTCAAAGTGCTGTGACTGAAGCATGGCTAATCATTTTAAACGAGGCCTTTTGTTCCTGCCGTCTTCACTTGGCCTAACATGGTTGGAACATGGTCTTGTCCTCATCTCATCGCTAACGCACCCAGCCAGCTAACTCTTTTCACCCCGAACCTCTCCTGCTCTGCTTTCTCCTGTCACATGGTGTCGACAGCTCTGTCAGAATCCCACTGATTAGTCCCCAGGAGAGCGCTCGCACACGCTTCTTTATTATGTTTGAAAATACACAGTGTGACATAAAAACAACCCCAGCTCCGGCTTTATTCTGCTGTTTCTCTCATCACGTATCTGGAAGTCATCATGCCCTCCCCCCCAAAAGATACACAGACGGATGTGGCATGCGAGCTGCTCTGTGGCTAATGGTGACGTTAGCCCTGATTTTGACACATTCCACGTCCTTCTTCGAGGACCAGCTGAACTAACAATGTCTGGATCTTTCAGACATAAACAGTACAGGGCAGGAATGCCAGCTGAGGGCAGGTTAGGTGCCTGAACCTTCAACACAACCCTCTTAGACTTAATGTGTTCGATCACTTCTCTGCTTCGACTAGTATTGAGAATTAGCAGAGAGGCTTTGGAAGGCAGTAAGGAACGAGGTTCATTCAGTGTCTCTTTGGCCATCTCTGTCTGGATTGAGTGTGAAAGCACATCCTCTTGCGTGATCGCTGGATGTCTTTTCCCATTTCTCTCCATGTCCATCTTTGCGTGAGTGACGGCCTGTCTGCCTCGCATCTCCGCTGCAGCGTACATCACACATATAAATGAATGCCTACAGACCAGAGGCACTCGTGCAGACTCTCAGGCATGCATATATGAGCTCGCACTGGACCGGCCACTTGGCTCCAGCCGCGACGAGATTGATGCAAAA
The DNA here is from genome assembly GCA_900302755.1 of Chromis chromis. NCBI lineage: Eukaryota > Metazoa > Chordata > Actinopteri > Pomacentridae > Chromis > Chromis chromis. Next base: position 8,062 of record OMNN01028943.1, read on the forward strand.
CACCACACGAATGGGCAGGTGGCAGCTGCACCAGGAAGCCGGTCCACAGCAGGCCAAAGGAGCATGTGCTCGCCTGAGCTGCCCGGATACGAGGAGACGATCAGGTGGGCATTGACGGCTGGCTGGGTGGTAGCCCGGAAAGGGTTTGCGGAGCAGGTGGAGGCTGGAAGGAGAGGAGGAAGCTGTTAAAAGGTGAAACAGCATGTGTCTTTAGTCGAGTTTGACTTTTCGCCCCCAGCCAAAGCATTTGGTTGTTCAGTTTTTCTTTTGTTTTCAGTGCTGTGCTTGTTGACATTGTTGTCATTCAGATTGGCATTGCTGTTCAGACGGTTCCCCATAGGACGGTTAGCTGAGTGCACAGAGCCATCTGGAGTACCAGGTTGACTATTTTTATTGGAATTAAAGCAGCTCCCTAAAATTATTCATACCCATGCCAAATTGTGATTTGTAGGGAGTTTTTATTTGTCCAAACGGTTTCTTCTGGCTGAAAATTACCCCAGTTAAATGACACAAAATGGTAAGACACTGTGTTAGATTTGTAATGATTGTTAATTAATGTTTTTAATAGTTTTACTAAAAATGCCATGACCAAAATTATTACTATCTTAGTTATTGTTGCACACGTCTGCAAAAAAGCATCTTCTATACCATTCCAAATGTTGCTGGTAATATCTACTATGTTCTAAAGTGTTCTAATATACTATAAACTGAGAACAGCTGATGCAGTAGTTCTTTAGTCAGCTACTAGTCATTTACAAGTCCTCTAAAACCAAAGAGGTTAGTGAGCTATCACTGAGAGAGCTGCATTTTGTGACTGCTGACAGGAAGGGGAAAGGCTATGAAACCCTCTTCAAGTGTTTTCAAGTACCAGTGGCCACAGTGCAAAGCATAATCAAAAAGTATAAGGAGTTTCCTCAGTCAAAGGGTGCAGTAAGAAGCCAATAGCAACCCCTCTAATGGCAAAAATGATAGTATGAGAGGTCAAGAGAGTCCAAGGATCAGTACCAAGGACATCCTGAGGAATCTGAGTAATTCTGGGTGCAACATCTCAATTATACACTCCAGCAGACAGTGAACAAAGCTGGTCTCCATTAGCACAGACCAAGGAGGACTCCACTCCTCTAAGACGGACACACAAAAGCTCACCTGGACAAAGAAGAAAGCTTTTGGTCGTCAGTTCTGTGGTCATATGAGATGAAGATGGAGCTGTTTGGACACAAAGATGTGGCTTTTATTAGGAGTAACAAAAGAGAAATATTCAGCACCACGAACAGCATAACCATTGTCAAACATGATGGTGGGAATGTGGTGCTTTGGGGCTATTTTCAGTGGATAGGCTGGACAACATTGTCAAAATAAACAGCATCGTGAGAAAAGAGGACGACATTAAGACCGTGGAGAAAAATATCAGGCAGTCTGCAGAAAAACTTGGCCTCGAGCAGCGTTGGAGCTTCTAACAAGACAATGATGTGAAACATACAGCCAAAAATGGTGAAGAAATTGTTAACAGAAAACAGTATCAGCTTGTTGGAGTGAACCAGGCAGAATCCCATCAAGAATTGTGGAGGAACTGAAAACAAGAATGATGGAGAGGAAGCCTTCAACCCTTAAAGAGCTGGAGATTGACACAGAAAGGAACAAAATCCCAGTGGAGACATGCAGAAAGACTGTTAGCAACTATAAGATCCGTTTGATTGATGTGGTGGCAAATAAAGGCTTTGCCACTGAGAATACTAATAATGAATGTCCTACTGTCTTTTGTTGCTTATATAAATCAATTTCTGAGTTTTTTGTATTTTGGATCATCATTACTTTGCTTCATCGCTGTAGCTTTAGAGCTCCACAATAGCCAGTTTCACATCTATAAAATATGATGCATTTAAAAGTAGTGTACATGCAATGGATGATTGTTATAGGATCATTTAGATAAAATATAGACAGTGCAATGCAAAATAAACAGATAAAGAGATGATTTTGGACTTAAACCACTGAAGTCAAAACTTTGTGAATTCACCTCGTGCCCCAATGGGAAAATGGCACTGATAATTCATCATATATTTGCATTAGTGTTTGGTGAGTATACATTTTCATGCACCTGCTTATTACCATTAAGACCTGTGCCAGGCACTGACTCCCCTCACACAGCGACTGCACTTGCTCTGCAAATTAGTCGCACAGCTCACTCACATCCCTCTCCCCGCACAAATACTTAGCTTCTTTTTTAAGTAGATTTAAATGACTTCTTAGCTCCCCCTCTGTGCACCAGTGGCACAGGTGGCACTACCCGTCTTTGCTTATAATCCCTTAAAATGTCAGACAGAAATGGGAGGATGGCTGCAGAGTCACTCACCAGACTTATTTAAATACCATTGAGCCAATAACAAACTTAAGAAGTTTGTAGTCTAATTAATTAGCTGCATTTTTTAGAGTCAACAAACACCACTTTGTTGGAATTTAGTGACATTTTTACTGTCATGCATATATTTTTTCTTTCATTAATATGATAGATTCACACTGGCTGTCGCTGTGTCAGTTATCATTAGATAAGCTTAGCTACGGTTTAAGACAGTTCTTGTTAAACCTTTCGCAGATTAAGGTTAAATGTTGAATTTGAAGTGGGCAGAGCTCAGTTTAAAACAGGTGATGTTGTGTGTTTCTTTGCACTAATCAGATGTAAATCAAATGTGATCAAATAATATACACAGTGTTGATTAAGCAGATTAGCTTTTGAGTTTTAGACTGATTGTAGAACTTCAGATTTAGAAGGAACAATATGGATTTGCTGGGGAACAGTGGACCAGCTCTTTACTCTTGTGCAGTTGCTGAGGGGGTCATCGGAGTTTGACCTTTCAGTCCACATGTGTTTTGTGGATCTGAAGAAGGCTTACAACAGTGTCCTCCGGAGAAACCCGTCGGGACATATGGGTTACAGGGGATGTTGTTACAAGCCGTCCCATCCTTGTACAACCAAAGCAAAAGCTGTGTTTGTATTCTTGGCGCTAAGACAAACATGTTTCTGGTGGGTGTTGGAGTCCTACAAGGTTGCCCTTTGTCTCTGATCCTGTCTGACATTCTTGGACAAGATCTCAAGGTACAGCCAGGGTGAGGAGGGTGTCAAATTTAGGAACCTCAGAGTCTCTTCTTTTTGCAGATGACAATGTTTTTTTTGGCTTCATCAGACTAAGACTTTCAGCGCATATTGGGGTTTGCGGCCAGGATAAGCGTCAGCACCTCCAAATCTGAGGCCATAGTTCAGTAGTTCCCTGCTGAAAACCAGTGGGTTGCTACTTCTGAGTTGGGGTGAGCTGCTGTCTCAACCGAAGGAGTTTAGATGTCTTGGGATCTTGTACCGTGAGGTGGACAGACGTATTGGAGCAGCATCAGCAGTTATGCGGGTGTTGTATCGGAAAGGGAGCTGAGTCAGAAGGCAAAGCTCTCATTTTACCAGTTGGTCCATGTTCCAGCCATCACCTATGGTCCTGAGCTCTGGGCAGTGACCGAAAGAAGGAGATCTTGGATACAAGTGGTTGGAATTTGTTTCGTCCATTGGGTGTCTGGGCTCAGTCTTATGAAGAGCTTGGGCATCCCGAGAGAGCTTTGAGTATAATCACTCCTCCATAGCGTGGAACGAAGCCAGCTGAGGTGGTTCAGCATCTGATTAGGATGCCTCCTGGGCTCCTTTCTTTGGAGGTTTCCCAGGCATATCCAACTAGGAGGAGGTCCCAGGGTCGACCCAGAACCCGCTGAATGCTCAGACCCCAGACAAATGGTACCAATGGAGAATGGAGGGTGTTGGGCAAATTCCATGTGGTGTTGTGTATGTGTTACATGGTCTGTAAGATATTTGCATCAACCAACACCATCATATTCTGTAAAACTAGTTCTCTGTGTCAATTATATCCGTGTCTGATGTTGTTTTGGTAATAAACAGAGCATAACTTGTGATGACCTTCCTTTTTCTTTAGTGCTTGCAGCAACATCTTAATAACCAGCCCACAAAGGTGAGATCTCTCAGATGACTAAACTGGATCAGGGATTAATTACCAAACCATTGAACTGTTTCGCCTCAGGAAAACATTTTACAAGTCTTTCCATCTCTGCCAACAAGTCATGGCTGTCGGAGCTGCAAACTGCAAATTTGTCTCACCAAAGCATCACGTAAAGGTATATTTTCCAAAGAAAGGAAAATTACTGATATCTTCATCTTTTTGTTGCGTGATGTGCAGATTCCTGGCGAGTTCTCAAAGTTTACAGCTCCTTTTCTTTTTCTTTTGTTTTGAAGTAAAATTTCGAATAGTATGACTGTGTTTGATTTTCCCTGGAATTTCAGAAAGGATCCCCAGGCAGTGAAAAGACTTGGCTTTTACAAAACATTAGAGCTCTTTTAACATCTGTAGCAGAAAAGGATTTTACCCTGAAAAAAGGGTAAAATTATCTGTCCTTTGTCTCTTTTTCATTGATGTCAACTGTAGAAAGAAAGAGCACATGTCTTATGCTAAATGCACAACAGACAAGAACAATGGATTGAGAAACACTAAGACGAAAAGAAAAGGCATCGTGAACTGAAATGCTCCTCTCCGGCTCCCCTCCCTTCATGTCATCCTATATGTGGGTTAGTGGAATTGAAAGGCTGCAGGTTGTGGAGACAGCAATTGGCTGCCTTTGTGTTAGTGGAATTGACAGGCAGCAGAGCGGTGAAGCTGCTACGGGGTATGTGGTTTCGCAAAGCTGATAGACACCAGTTTTTTTTTTCCCAGCGAGTTGAGCTGCTGCAGGCGGTTTGAGGAGGACACGCAGTCAAATGGACTTAGCTTCGCTGGTCCGGGGTTGCACGCAATTGACGGAGGTCAGTGGAAGTGGGTGTACTTCATGTTTGTGTGGGAGATTGTATGTTTACTCAAAATAAGTGTGGGCATTAAATTGTACTGTACTCATGACCTGTGCATGAACCCTTGGTCGTCCTAGAGCGCTTCGGCACCGCAGGCGGTTTGATAGAAATCACACAGGAATGACCCATCTCTGAACCCGGAAGTGGTTTTCCGGCTGTAGCTGCTCAGCCAAGGAATAAATCAAATATTTACTTTAGCTATTCTGTTCTTACAACAACAGATGGAAAGGATGAACAGGTGGGAAGTTTCAAGTCTGCATTGTTTAACACTTCAATTATGCGCATATTCTACTGCAAGGCCCATCTCCTAAAAATGTCATTACCACACAGCTAAACTACTTTCTCAATTATGTTATGAGGAAAACATATTTTCTGCTGGATTAAGTTCGTTTGTGATGAATCACAAATACATTTCCAAACAGCATCTCTGTGCCATTTGTTTAATTGAATTACCGTCGCTCCTTTTCATCCAACCAGTTATATATAAGATGCAGTGGAACTTGTCACCATGGCAACCCAAAAAATGGAGAAGAAACTTCAAAAGTGTTGTGAAAGGGTCGTATTTTAACCTAGAATGTGCTATTTTCGGAAACCTTTTGGTGCTTAAACCTAAAAAGAACTGCAAGAGAAAACAAAACTTTAGTCTGAAGCCTTGATTATATTACTTTGCGGGCGGAGAGCTGCTAACACCCATGGATGCATAGTTTTTATGATGCTACTTTTCTCGTCTGCAGGAATCTCAAGGGTCTGCATGGACTCTTGCCGACATGAGGAGATGATGAAATGCAAACCTTTGTATACTCAGAAAGTATAACAATGGCCTAAAGCCTTGATTATACTCCAATGCGAACATGAAAAGGAGCAGCTGCGGACACCTGTAGACATGTAGCTGCTGCTGTAATACTTCTTTTCTTGTCCACGGGAATCTCAAGGGTCTGCATGGACTCTTCCCAATTTGAGGAGATGACGAAATCTACATCATGTGGACCCTTGCAGACCTTTGTATGCTCAGAAAGTGTAACAATGCCCTAAAGTCTTGATTATACCCTATTGTGAACATGCACAAGGAAAGCTGCAGACACCTATGCATTGTTGTTATTATTATACTACTTTCTTAATGTGCTTGGAAAAATCTGTGCAAACACCCGACTGCCGAGCATGCACACTATTGCCTTTGTAATTGACTTGGGGAGAAGACCAAATTTACATCACACGGACCTTTGCATACTCACAAATGCAGAAACTCCTCCTGCCTCCTTATGCAGACTTTGTGGCTCTCTCAAACCGAAAGACTTTCCTGCTCAGTCACAGTCTTATCTTTCGTTGAGAAAATAAGTTTCTTTCAAAATGTAAATGAGAATGCGGTTCAGTTATACAGGAGCAAAATTTTTGGGAGACAGGGTTGACCTGAGGACTTACAGGGGCTGGTGCACATTACTGTATTAACACGTAAATGTGTGTTTTGTTTGACGCATCATAATCACCTCTTAAACACATTTGAATTACACCATGCGGAGATTGTGTTATGATTCATAATGCTAGAATGGATTATGAATCATTATGATTGGGTCACAGGGTATTAGTATCTAAATTAAAGGCATCAATTATCACACAAGTGAGGTGTGTCAGAGGTTAATATTTATCTCCTTGTTGTATGAAATCATGTTGTTTTCCCACAACAAATCAGGCTGCATTAGGCTCCAATATCCGCTGTGGTCACGTGTTTTACTGTAGCTTATTTACCAGAAATAAAAATAAGATTTGGAATGACATCAGAAACACTTGCTACACATTGACACTGATGGCACTGACTCAAATATTGCTGAAAAAAATGTTGGCAAGTGGATAAAAATGTGTTTGCTGTTTGCCAATCATCTTTAAACCCAAAATAAACAGGCCAGAGAAGAATTAAAGAAAAAGAAAATGTGAGAAGTCGTGCTGGGAAACTGTTTGGGGAAAAGGCAGGCACTTACAAAATGAAACAGGTGATTGGTACGAACCATCTGTCTGTCAACTCACACCTAGAATGAAACATGTTAGTTCCTCATGGGATGCTGACTGATCTATCTGTGGATCGGCCACAGGCGCAAAGCTTGAAGCCTGGTGAGATGAATTCTTGTGATCTTGAGAGAATCCACCTCGCAAGGAAACACCAACTATAAGGTTTTCTTTATCATATTCATGCACTATTATCAGAAAAGCTGCTCCTAACACAGTTTCATTCATGTGTTGGTTGTGTCTTGAATAATCAATCTTTAGTCTGTAAAATTTGATAAAATGACAGAAATGATTGGTTTGCCAAAGGAAACCAAAAATATTTTCATTATTCATACATTTTTAGTGTGTTTTCATGATTAAATAAGTCAGGCATGTCCATAAGATGTCAGAAAACAGTGAAAAAGGTCTATCATGTACAGTACTGTGCAGGATTTCTAGGTACTTTAGATGTTTAGATTGATCTCTATCATCAACACCATCGGGGAGGCGTCTGATTGTCCCAAACAAGCCCAAACCAGAGTCAAGAACAAGCAGTGCTTTTCATTGTGCTAACTTATCCTTCCTCACATCCTTTTTCCTCCTGTGATCTGAAAATTGTCCACCACCAGCCATTATGGACAATCTTTCAATTACCTAATGCACCTCATGGAGAGAGGAGGCTTCTAGAGGAGCGAAGAAACACAGGTGTATCCTACACTGAAGTCTTTTATCAAGTAGTGTGGTGGACAGATGCTGCACCTTCATGGTGTTGATTTGGATGATGAGGTGATACAGCTCTGCAGCACGTCACGAGTAACTGGGTAACTTTGGCTGTTTTGTCCTTGCGTCTCTGATAAGAGCTGCGATACAAGGAAGAGATGCAGCTGAGGGAAGCAAAGAGACATCTTAGTATCATGAAAAGCACCAAAGCATTGTGGTCTGACGCCACAGAGTCCTGATCTCACCATTGTGTAGTCAGTTTGGGTTACTTGAAGACACAGAAACAGACTAAATCCACTGAAGAACTGTGGAAAGTTCTCCAAGATGCTTCTGATTAATCAATATGTCTATAAAATATCAATAAATAGCGGAAAATGTGGGTTATAATTTCCCCAAGACCAAAAGAAAGCCTTCAAATGTCCCATTTTGTCTGACCAACAAGCTTGAAATCCATACTGTACTAGACGGTACTAGACTGTACTATACTAGACTAGACTTCTTTTTTTAAAAACCTTTATTTTACCAGGTAAAAATGTTTGAGTACCAGTTCTCATTTGCAAACATGACCTGGCCAATACTATACTATACTAGACTAGACTACTAGACAATATTATACTAGACTAGATGAGACTAGACTAGACAATACTATACTAGACTAGACAATACAATACATTACTAGACTAGACTACACAATACTAGACTAGACTGTACTAGACTATACTATACTAGACTAGACTGTACTAGAGAATATTATACTAGACTAGACAAGACTAGACAATACTATACTAGACTACTAGACTGTACTAGACTATACTATACTAGACCAGACTAGACTAGACTAGACAATACTATACTTAACTAGACTAGACTGGACTAGACAATACTGTACTAGACAATACTATACTAGACTAGACTAGACTAAACAATACTATAATAGACTAGACGAGACTAGACTAGGCTGC
>OMNN01028945.1:0-13886 GCA_900302755.1 Chromis chromis
ATCCCCGACCCCCCCACCCTCCAACCCTGACTGATCCACCAACCGCAGCCAAAACCAGTATACCAAAACCAGTGCTGTGCTGGCACTTCTCCCCTTCGTTCGTCACCCTCTTTCTACTCTGTTCAGTCCATCACTAGATGAACGGTCGAACGCTCTCGTATCCGTCCAGACTCTTGTCGTGCTGAAAGCTGAAGCCTCCTTTCGCCCCTCTCCTTGGATTCATTGAGACTGTACCACGTCAGAGATGCACAGCAGCTGTCACCCCACCTCCCCGGGTCCCACCTTCTCCTCTCATTATGTATCTCAGTCCCTCCACTCACCGTCTTTTCTCCGTTTTTTTTTGTGTCATGACCCTTAAAGTGTTTGTCCTTTCCTAAGAATCAGATACACAGTTGCCAGAAACCAGCATCAGTCCGTTCCCACGATTCTCTACACCTCCACCAGAGCGACACCGAAGCTTTTCAGTTGTACAGCAGGACACTATTATCATCATCATCATCGTCATCATCAATGCTCATCCCTGGGCTGCCACCTTGGCTTTTCATATCAGATCCGATCTTCAAGGCTCCTCCGCACTTCTCTCAAGAGACTGACTCACGCCAGACAAAACGTTTCCTTCAAATCACAAAAAAAACAGATTTTCCCTGCGTTATCTTAGTCAGTTTACACATGCAGCTTGGTTTTAAGCAGAAGCTGATATATCACAAACTGAAACCATCTACATGGCTTGGCACCCTAAGGAACACGTAGAAAATGTGCTTTTTTACTGACTCGGACAAACTGATCCTCTAAGTTCTGCTCATTAGCTGGTATGTGGTTTCTGCTCGGAAGCATTGGTGTTGCTGTATTCCACTGAAGTTCACATACACATAAAGATTTGGGAGAACAACATGCTGGTCACCTTCCATGTTGAGCAAAGAGATAAATAGGAACCATGATCATCTTTGTCTCTGTTGTAGGTTGTTTGTTCCAATCCTGTTTGCTAATTTCTCAGCATACACTACATTGCCTGGAAGTGTCGAAGCTAGCTACTCCTTCATGCTAGCACGTTAGCGCACATTACTGTAAGTGATAGTTAGCCTCAGTAGAGCGTTGCACAAAGGAGATGTTATTCGGTCTTTTTAAAGCTGCATGAATTTATATTTCTGACCGCTTGTGGCCAGGAAAACAAACTGTGAACCCAACACTGATATTTTAAACTATAAAGATATTATGGTGAACTTGTCAACAAACACAGTATTTCGACTGCCCCAACAACTGTAAGTCCAAAATTCACCCTCTATTTAGTACAGTTTTTACAAGTTTTAGTACAAAAATTAGTGCCCCCATTATGTTCACCAGGTAGCTGCTAGCATAGAAATGTTTTCCTGCTGGAAATGAGACTGATGTCAGTGCACCAAAACAAACACATTTGTAGGCCAGTAAATGAAAACAGTGAGCTAAAGATGCTAAAAGGTTCCACTTTATAGCATCTGTTAGCACCCGAACTGCTGGATGAGTAATGATATCTGTGGGTTTGTTGTTACGTTGACCCATTGGTAACACAAGAAATGTGAATTAGTGCAGCTTTAAATATTTTTAATTCATTTACCCAGACCGGTGATGGCGGTACCCTGACGTAGCTTAAAGCCTGGGCACAGAGAGAAACTGTTTGCATATCTCTCAGATACAAAACTTACACCTTCCAAAACTCTAAAGCTGTCTTAGTTTAACTTTTTAGAATCAGTTTCTTTTCAGAGCTGTTCCATCAGAACCATTTCTTGGCCAGCAGTAGGAGGGTGTGGTGTTTATACGCAGCAGTTCTGTCCTCATAGTGAGGTTGCCAGGTTTGAGCAACATCCAAAGTTACAAAAAGTGAAACAACTTGTACCACAAATTATTAGGAGTTGTTGGAAGATATGTGTAGGCTAAATTTCCGGCCCTGCCTCCAGTTTTAGCCCTGAGTTCAAACATTGAAATTAATAACAATAAATGAGTCTTTTAATCTGACTGTGAGTTTGATGGCAAACAAGCATGTTTCCTGTGATGCTGGACGGTTTAAAGCTGCTTCAGGTTCTGTTTCTCTCACTTTGTAGGTAGAGTTAAGGCCTCAGAATGCTTCAAACGAAGTCGGTTGCATGACACATCGTATGATCCCATTTGGAGGAAAGTGTTTGTAGCTGGTCTCACCTCGAGGTGGGCCACTAAACCTGCTGTCAGACGCTTTTCCTGATCTGTCTGCAAGAGCTCTGGGTTTTTGTTGTCAGTGCAATGATTTGCACAACACTTGGAGCGTTTTAGTTGTTGCACTTGCTTGTACTCAAAATGTGATAGAAGTTGTGTGAACAAAGATTAAAGGGAATTTTAGAGTGAAGTTGAAACCTTGCTTTTACACAACTTGCAAATTTCTGTGTCGAGTCAAAGCATTTCTCTGATTTTGTGGAAATTACAAAAATGATCAGACTCGGCTGCTGTTAGACGATCTGACAACCTCTTGGCTTGAAGCATACAGAGGCGTTTAGGGAGAGGCAATCAAGACAGGCCAAACTATTAGGGACTTGTGGATGAATTCGGTGTGCGCTTGATACCCAACATGGAAGGTGACCAATCAGACAGTCTGGTAAAAACTTCTGTACAAGCTTGAACACTTCAATCCTGTTAACGTGAGATACGAAACGCACCTTCTGCTGCTCCCCTCGCCGGGTTTCTTCCCCCAATAGCCGTTTATAGCTGAGAGGACATTGCAGCAGCTCCTCTCGATGCAGCCATTTGTTGAGCCAGATTGCTCCAGCACAGTTGGAGGAGGCAGATTCGAAGAACGAACCAGTAAGGACCAATGACCCAGGAGGCAGCCAGCTGGCTGCCGGAAAGAGAAAAGCTGTGCTGGATTGGCAGCGTCCTAGTTTACATCCTTCTCCTGCTTCTCCTCCCAACCTCCTCTGAGACTGTGAGACTGTCGCAAAGAGACTTCGATGTCGAGGCGTGGGAGACGGGGCCTGTCCACCCTCCTCCCTCCTCGTCTGTTCACTATGTATGACCTCCAACATATCATTGCCCCCCGACACACCCGACGCCCTTGTCCCTTTTTTATCAGTCAAGGAAAGAAAGACTGACACATTTATGCATTGCTTCCAGTGTCACAACTATTGGAATTTATGAGTTAGCAAGTTGTAAGAGAGCTGATGGGAAAAAAATGTCTCTTTGTAGGATTAACCTTTTTGTTGTCTTTATTTTTGTTTTTTTCTTTCACAAAAAACAAACAATTGAAAAAAAAAAAAGAGAGAGAGAGAGAGCAAATTAAATGTGGCGGAGTTGTTCCAAAACCCATCCTGGAATCAAGTGTTGTAGTACTTTTAATTTGTTCCCTCTAGTTTGTTAAATAGACTGTGGACACACCAGATGTTTACCATGTGGTAGCTAGCCTTTAGCCATCATGTCCCTTTTGTCATGGAATCATTGCTGTGTAGTCGAATAGTGGCATCCACTTTGATCATGGAAAAGTGTATGAGGAAGACTGTGTGTCATGTTCTGTCATTTCTGTGTGTTTACCAACCAGTAATAACACCTTTCTCACTGTCTGACACTGACTCTTCTGCTTCAGACACAGACAAAGTCTCTGTCCTGAAGACTGGTGAGCATTTTCTCTGCACGGAACTTAGAAGTTCATGCAGCAGTTGCACTTCTTGATTGCTGAATTAAATCAGTTTTCATATGTTGGCCACTAAGCACCAAACTACTTGCTGATGTCAGAGCAAGCAGATGTGAATCTTTAGTTACAGTATAAACCATTAATTATACAGGAACAGGTAGAATATCCACGTAAAATAGACGGTGATTGATGATTAAATAGTAATAGTGGTAGAATTAGAACCCCTAAGTGTAATAAAAGACAGTTTTTTTTAGGCTTACTTTCAAAGTACACACAAGATTATGTTGTGTGGAAATTGCAAAACTTTATATTTCACCCAAAATAAGATGTCTGGACAGAGAACAGATCTGTGAAGGGCTTTAAGAAAACATCACGTTATCATTGTCACTGTTCCTGCTTTGGTTTCTTCATTTCCTTTTAGGGACGACTCCTTTGGTGTGACTCAGCAGGGGCTTCTAAATGCACATTTCAGGTACTTTGAGGTCCAATCAGTGGCGCTGTGGATTAACATTGGCTAAGCAGATCACTTCTTGACATGTCATCATGTTCGGACTACAACAAACCCCACCAGTGACCTCCCAGACAGCCGATACTCTCCAGAGTTTTAGCCATACCAGATGCTTTTTTAGGCACAGCTGTGCTTTGAGCTAAATGCTAATGCTAGCATCGCAATGTGCTGTCTTAGCATGCTAACGTTTGCTAATTAGCACTAAACACAAAGTACAGCCGAGCCTAAGTCTTGCAATCCTTTACACTGTTATTTTTTTCTGTTTCTCTCGTTAACTAAGTTTTTCATTCCCTCAGTAGGTTTTTGTTCAGCTGCATTCAAATTTTCGTTCCCTCTCAAAAAGTTTCGTGTTCCTTCGTATTAGGTTTTTTGTTTCCTTTCAATAAGTTTACATTCTCTCTCAATAAGTTTCGCATTTCCTCTTTGTGGTTTTCCTCGCCTCGTATTAAATTTTGCGTTCCTTTCGCATGAAGATTTTCGTTCCCCCCAAGTTTTCCTTCTCGCACGAGATGTTTTTTGTTCCCTCTCAGCAAGTTTGGTCTTCCCTTTCCCTAAGTTTTGCGTTATCTCATATCAAGTTTTGTGTTCCCTCAGAAAATTTTGGTTCTCTTGCAGTAAGTTTTGTGTTCCTTTGCGATAAGTTTTTCACTCCCTCAAGTTTTCCTTCTCTTGTAAAAAGTTTGTTGTTCCCTCAAGTTTATTTTCTTTATAACAATAAGTTTTGCGTTCCCTTGTGTTGTGTTTTTCATTCTCCCTCAAGAAGTTTTTTGTTCCATCTCATTGCATTTTGAGTTCCCTCTCAGTAAGTTTTGTGTCCTTTTCAGTAAGTTCGCATTAAGTTTTTTTTGTTCCCTGTCAATAAGTTTGCGCTGCATCACATTAGATTTCGCATTCCTTCACTGTTCTTTTTTTTCTTTCCCCCCCAGCTCTGATATACTGTCAGTTTAAAGACACGATGCAGATACTTGCTAAAAGAGAATAATGCGACACTTTACATGATTATATTTATTGCTCATACTGAATTTAAAAAGCTGATCTCTAAATGTGTGCAGCCACTGTCTGTGAGCACAGCTGCTCCATCTGGCTCCGATGGCTCAAGCTGTGCCTGTTCAGTTGGTAATTGCTCACATTTCGCAGGCATTTGTGGTTAAATCTTTGGTGCTATGGATATGCATAGCTGCACTTGAACTATCTGAACCTATAGCAGATGTTACCAATCAGTGTTGGGGTAATTACTACAAAAAAAAAAAAAAAAACGGTAATCCATTACACATTACTCATTGCTTCTTCTGCAGAGAATAAGTTGTTTTACTTCTGCGTTACTCAGCGCATGTCTCATAATTGCAAGGTATCAATATAACCTTGCGTATGCCCACATATCAACACAAATTGCTATCCTAATGACATCCACAAGATCTTAAAAGCTCTTTAATAAAGTATTACTGCAAAGCCAACAGCAGAGTTGGTGAAAACCAGCCCAAAGAGCGATTCACAGATGTGCAGAGAACTGTGCTTAATTGCGCATCCAAGAAAATCAAAGTAGCACTGGCGGTAGGCTGTGCTGCTTCAAAATAAAAGTGGTAACTCTACTCAGGAGCATGTATTACTGGATTTATAAACAGGACAGTATTACACTACTCTGTTACAGACAAATGTAATGTGTTATTACCCCAACACTGTTACCAATACAGTAGTTTTGCTAAAAAGTTAGTGTTACACCCAATGTAAACTAAACCAGAATCATAACAGCCAAAACACAGCCATGACTATCACAGCAGCATCACATGGCAGCCTCGGATCAGGGCAAACTAGTTCCTCTAGTTGTCTAACTGTAGTGATACAGACTGGTTCCTGTGCAGCTACAGCTCAGGGTGCAGTAACTAGTTGGACTGGGAGACAATATCATATGGCAACATATCACTTGCTCCTCCAATACATCCAAACATTGATATGCCAGCACCAATAATCTATATGTTTAAACAAGCAGGCTGTCTAAATGGATGCCCACAACCAAGTTGACCTACCAGAGTCGCTACTTCATGACTCCCCTTGGTGGCGCTTATCAATTGAGTGACTGCTAAGCGAATAAAAGTTGAGTAACCTGAGGTAAAGAGGGAAAAAAACTCCTTTATAGTGCAGTAAATGAACACGTAATTCTTGCTTTTTGCCTTTTTAGGGGTATTTTTTCCTCTTAAATTAGACAGATATTGTGATATATCATAGATAATTGTCTTGCAATGGGCAAAATCACTATTGTGATACCATGATTATCGTGGACAGTGCAGCGTGATAGTATTACTCTGATTCCTGCACCTACTGAAGAGTGCTGCAGACACAACCAAGGCTCCGGTAAACCACAATACAGGTGAACAATTTGACCTTATGATATATGACAACACCCTTTTCTCATTGAAAGTCAAAATGTCAAATGGATACTGCAATGCTTTGGGATCAGTACCACACTTTTGTCTGCACACGAAGCTAATGCCAACAGTTAGTGTAAATCCTGGAACCAGGGAAACACCCTGGCTACGTGCAGAGGTAACTATTTTTTGAAATGTCTAAACACAAGCAGCTGTGCAAGAACAAGCCAAAATTAAACACAGACTAAAATGCCAGATTTCAAGCAGGAGCTGCCTGATGACAGACTATGCAAACATGAGGATGAATCAGACCAGTCTGATGCCAGCTTTTGGTACTTAACAGTTGTTGATGCTCAGTGTTGTGGATGTAAATGCTTCACTTTAATTTTAATGTTTCCTTAATGAACTCTGGCAGCTGTTTCCAGTGATGTTTGACACTGGGGACGTGGTTTGAATTTAGATGAACTCCAAACAAACAGACAAACTTGAAAACTGAATGAATGGAGTTTGACAGAAACGTGATCTGAATTAAGATCATTAAATAATGTTACAGACATATTAGAGCTCATGAGGCTTGAGATCGATTTGCTGAGAACATGTTTAGAATTCATTTGGTCGTTCTTATATCTTTTTTCTTTCTCCAACTTTCCTCCCCTGCAGTAAAGCAAGTGAGGGCAGTCTTAGTGGGTCAGTGGGCTGGGTGTTGTCTCTGGGAAGTTCAGCTTGGGCCTTGATAGGAGCTCTGGGGATTTTGAAAGTTAGCTCTATTTCAGCCGAGGAAAGAGATGCTTACACAGCAGATGAGGCTAACCTCGCTGAGTACTGGCCTACATTTACAGCCCCAGGTACAACTGACACACTTCTGTTTTTTTCTTTTGCACAAATTTCAAGTTAAAGTCTGGTAACAAGGCCTTAGAAGGCAACTGCAAGTCAGATGCAAGTCTTTCAGGTTTAAAAGATACTGTTCATACTATCTGTACATAGCTGTGATTATTCTCCCTCAGTGCAAAGTATCTGACTATGAGGGACCTTTTTCCTTATTTATGTATTTTGTATTGTCCCAGGATGTTACCCCCTTCAGACAGTCAGTCTCCAGTAAGTCAGGTCCCATGTCTTCATTTTGTGCAATAAAGACACAACACTATGTAAGCTCTGTTATTGCTGGATCAGCCTGTTTCATCTGACAGTGTTTCTCTGTCATCCCTGCCTGGAGTTATTTTTTCCTCTTAAAGTGGGAAGGCTCCTCTCTGACTCAGATGTAGTAGGAGTTAAGATGATCACGAGGCCGACTGAGTCAACAGAAGCCTCCTCTCGTGTAGCTCGTGTGGATGACCCAAAAAAATATAAATGGGTGGTGAAATCAGTGTGGTAATGCAAGTGGAAAGCTTAGACAATTTTATCCTAAATTAGATTCCTAAAGGCGTTTGCTAGCTGAGAGTAATGAAAGAATAGAATCACAGCCAGGTTTCAGAATGCCTCCACCAGTGCTGCTGTGTGGGTGACGGCCTGTATGTCAGTTTGTTTCTGAACAATCGCAACCTGTGAGTCTCAGGTCAGTTAAGTCCACACTAAAGTTTACAGCCATTCAAAAAGACAAGTCCAGGGTGATTTCTGAAGGCAGTCAACAAATCAAAGCTAGGTCACAAGTCAAAGTCAAGTGTTATGTTGTTATGTGTCACCCCTTGTGGCCAAGTCCAAATTAACTTACTAAAAATGGACGAATCCTCCATTAGGTCCCCCATAAATTTCCTGAAGGGCAGTTTTGAAGCTTAGTGTTGTGGCTCCACAGACTGTATAGAAAGATGGACGGTGCCTCTGGGTCTCAAAAGTGATGCCAACACGGAAGGGTTTTAAGCATGCATTCTTTCTAGAGTCAGATTGTAGAAAAGTCTACGTCAGTTGTCTTGATTGGTTTATATTTAGAGGAAATTGGACAATAAAGGAGGGTATGTTTTAGGGCGGGGCTACTTTGCGATTGACAGATCTTACTATACTGTATCGCTTTGAAAGTTATCAGCCAGATCCAACCAATTGCCAAACTAGAGGTAGAGAGTTCAAAACATCACGATGGCTACGTCCATCTTTTATATACAATCTACAGGTGCCAGACTTCTCCTTAGTCCTGGCTAATTCAAAAATAAGCATAGAGGTGGCACATCAGTGAAGCTGGTAATGGACTGTCCCAGGGGTGGACAACCCTGGTCCTCAAGAGCCACAATCCAGCATGTTTTAGATCAGGGATGGGCAACTCCAGTCCCCGAGGGCCACTATACTGCATGTTTTAGATGCTTTCCTCTTCCAACACACCTGATTTAAATGATCAGGATCATTATCAGGCTTCTGCAGAGCTTGATGATGAGCTGATCATTGAATCAGGTGCGTTGGAAGAGGGAAACGTCTAAAACAGGGATGGGCAACTCCGGTCCTCAAGGGCCACTATCCTGCATGTTGTAGATGCTTCCCTCTTGCAACACACCTGATTCAAATGACCAGCTCATCATCAAGCTCTGCAGAAGCCTGATAATGATCCTGATCATTTGAATCAAGTGTGCTGGAAGAGGGAAACATCTAAACATGCTGGATTGTGGCTCTCGAGGACCAGGGTTGTCCACCCCTGGACTGTCCCATACTACCATCTGTCACTCAAAGCAGCAGCGCTACTAATTATGTATAACTTTAATCTTTAATGCAATATTACCGGGTGAGTTATATACAATTTCAGCCCCTGTGCAGTTGTCATGATCAGAGAACTTAGCTATAGAAACCAAAACCATTTTTTGTACCAGGCTGTAAGCATGTTTACTTCTGCTGTGAAGTTGAGCATATTAACATGGAGGTCAATGGTAATGGATTTGATTTTGGAGCCACCCCCAAGTGGACATTTGAGGAACTGCAGCTTTTGGCACCTCCATGGTTGCTTCATTTTTCAGCTCCAGATGTTGTTGCTTGGTTATTTAACTAGTCTTTATAGGCGATGTGCTGCTCTTTCAATTCTCTGAGTGGTGATAGTGTTTGGAATCATACAGAAAATACTACAGAGCAGTTATTACAGGTTTAATTACACAAACAAACACAAATGAGTAAAGATTCTAAGTTTTATTAGCAAAAACCCTAAATCGCATCACAGCAGGGAATAAATAGTTCTGTAGACGTAAACCTTTTCCTCACTTTACAATAGATCACCTATTCAAACAAGCAACTGAAGTCATTCAGGAAGGGAAGGTGCAGGAGAGGTGATGAGTCCCTTTCCAGTCTCCGTTCATTCACATTCACCACAATGCTCCACAGTCTGGAATGGCTTCCTTCACACGTGACTGAAGTAAGAAGTTTGATGGGAACACAACAGGACTTTTGAGCCCAACCCACAGATATACTGAGTGGCAGCTTTCAGGATGTTCTGCTTTACGACATGCAGATCTGAGACTGAGGTTTTGGCTAAGTGGAAATGATTAAATATTGATGAATTGTTCAATACATATTGAGATGTTGTTAATTGAGGAAAGAGGAATCTCTCAGCTCTGTGATGCGGCACTAGGAAAGCTGAGCTAATGTTAGTGAGCTAGCATAAGGAGAACATGCTGATGTGTAGCGGGTATAAGGTTACCATGTTCATATGCTAATATTTATTGATACTAGGGCTGGTAGGATTAGTTTTGCAGGTAAGTATTGGATGATTTAACAAGTTCTGGTGTTAGATGAGAGTTTAGAGGATCATTACAATTATTACAGTTTGTCATCAGGTGACCTTGACTTTCTGCAACAAGCCATTTTGACTTGTCACACTAACATAATTTACTTTACACACACAAGAGAAAACCTAGAAATGTGTACTTGTCCCAGTATCTCCAACACAGAGGCTGATGTGAACAGTTTTCCCACACTTGACCTCCTCAGGTTACATTTTGACCAATATGATGTGAAAATTGCACAATTGCAGCTGGAAATAACACGAAGAATGACGGCAGATTCTATTTTCTGTGCTGTCCTACTGGGACGCTTGAATAGAATAGAGCCATTGTTTACACCTGTGCTTTTTCTGTGATAACAAGTGCCTAATTGGGTAGGTAGACCTTAAAATCAAGAATAATAAAACATTATGCTATTCTTTGATTTCTGTAGTAATCTGGTTAAGTAATCTGAAGAGGTCACTTTGGGATTTGAGAGGTTGTAATAGCCATGATTTTCACAGTTTTCTTATATTTTATAAATTGTAAAGACTAGGACAGCCCTCCAAGGTGAGATGTTAATGACTTTTTGCCACGAGCCCTCCTTCCTCAGCGGGCGTGTTGGCAAATTCACCATCAATAGACACAAATGAAGTTAATTTTAGATCTATCCCTGCAGGGCGGCCCCCTTTACATGAGTGGTTAAAAGTAAAACAGTCTGCAAAGTAAAACGTAAAAACTAACACCACAACTTGCATCAACAAGCTAAAGAAATGCTCATTCAACCCATCGGGAATGAGGGAACCAAGGGAGTGTGTTCAGGATGCCTCCCTCTATAGAAGGATTCTGTCTCTGTTATCACCACTTTGTTGCATATTAACAGTCTCAATACCTATGTAACACAGTCCGTCCAAACTATAGTTAAAAAGCCTAGCCACTGATTAATTATGATTACAAACAGAACATTTACGCTGGGATAAACCTGCTGTGCGAACTGGATATCTATAATTACCTTCACTTATGTCGATTCATTGTGAAGCTGCCAATACAGACGCAGAAAAAAGGGCCAGCTCACCTGAAATGTCGGTGTGGCAATTTAAAAAGTCAACTTGGAGTGCTCTCCTTTCTTTACCAGGTTCAGGATCCAGCACCCGGTTTTGATTGTATTATTATAAGGTTTTATAAAGTTAACAATTAGTTGAAAGAATAACTGTACATGCTGCAGTCTCCATTTTACTGTCTACAGAATTGAGTTTGCACTGCTTTTGGACAGTTTTGCTCACAGCATCCCACATGCAGCACAGGCATTTTAGTTTTAGCAGATTAAGCGAGAGGTGCACAATGTTCAAACTAGATACTCTGTCATCACTTTCTTGGATCAGAACCTTCTGTCCCATCCAACAATTAATTTATCTAACTAGTTTTCTCAGCTGAAGGAAGAAAGGAATGGTTTTATGATGTGCTTGCTTCCTGTTTACTCTTTTACTGTTCTACTTTTAAGCGCATGTTTCAGTGTTTTTTCATGAAATGAGGGAAATCACAGTGTTAAGGAAGCCATGCTAGACCTTGTGGATGCACTACATTCTGAAACATCACAGTAGAAATGTGGTTAATTCAGTGAACAAGCGCTACTTCCGTCACAGTTGAACCACCTCAGGATAAATTACACAAACAGCCACACACACTCACCCCAGCGCTTCAACAAGGAAGCATACAACCAATCACACAGCGGCAATAATTAACATTGCCTCAAGCAGAATGTTTGTACTTGTTTTTTTTTATCTGCATGTGATTCCAGACATAACAGATGGCCTTCACTTCTTCTCTCCCTGCCAGCCCTCCTCCCTCCTCTGGATCGGTCAGTGGGGTTTGGTGGTCAGTGTTACATGAATCGGGAGAGCTGTAGGTTTCGGTACGTAGACTGCTGTCTGGAAGAAGTAGAGCTGAAAGAAAAGAGAAGCGATTCAGTATTTGGTCGAGGTTAAAAGCGTCCGGCAGACATGAGGTGGCGTCATTGCAGGCAGCTCACTGACCTTACAGCCGACTGCCAGCAGCGTGTGCAAAACCACAATGGTCACCATTGTGGCCACCGCCATCACCTTGGTGTCATCACGGACAACGGGCCAGAAGGTGAGGACGAGGACTGAGCCAGAGATCACCATGGCAATCAGGATCAGTGTCCAGTGGAGCCACTCATATGGTATCATCCACAAAACCTGGAGATGACAGAGTTAGATGTTTGTTACCGATGTCTCCTGTTTGGTTCAGTTCAACAGACTCCAATTAAGCTAAATTAGCAAAGGACCAATATTATTACCTGTGGACCTCACAAGATCAGGGAACTTACCAGCCACAATACAACACTATTACACTGGACTTAAAGATTCATTCTAGACCTTGGAAACGGCAGTTGAGAGAACTGTCTCATTACAATGGCCCTTTAGTAAACTGAATTTAATTGATGGTCTCCATCAAATTTCTAGACTATGATTAGTTTTCCCCCCTAATGTAGATATTTAAATTTCATTTTGTCAGAAAAGTAAATTTTTCACATCACTGGGCAAAAATTCCATACTAACCTTTCCACACATCATTAGCCTCACAGCATAATTGCCTAAGTCATATTTTAAGGTTTTCAGAAAAGCCATCTTTGTATAGCGCCAAAAACGCCTCAGTCAAAGAGATGACTTTGGCAAATAGTGATTTTGGAAGGTAACAAGCATTCTGATAGGCTGAGGACATAGACAATAATGCATGGTCAAGTGTTAGGAGAGCAGAATTATTCAAATATCACAATTTGGCCAAAATATGACTTGGGCAATTATGCTAACGATATTGTAATTGAAGTGGTCTGTGAGGAAACTAGACTTATGTTTTCAGGCTTTAGATTTGTATCTCATGATGGGAGGCTTCGAACAACCACAGGGCTTTTCATTCAGATCAGGTAATTAGCAATAATTTAGACAGATTTGTTACCATAACACAGCTTATTATGACTCGGATATCGACTAGTAACAGACAGAAAGCTCCAGAGTGTGGATGTACTCACTGAGGTGGGGATATAGATGAAGAGGGAGTAGCCGTAGACACAGACAGTCTCCAGGAAGGAATAGCCTCCAATCTGCCTCTCGGTCCCTTGCCTCCATTTCAAGAAACCCCATAAACCGATGGGCACCAGCCAGGCATACATGAAGATCACTATTGCAGCTATCGTGACTGAAAAGAGAACAGGGCGGAGAGACAACGCTGATTCAGCGTGCTATATATACACTGAGAAAAACTAATTCAGGTGACTCAGAGAGGCTGTGAAGGACTGACCTCTGTGGAACTGTGGTCTGTAGTGGTAGTCAGGGTCTCCTGCCTTACTGAGGAAGGTGGAGATGTTCCCACTGATCACTACTGAGAACACCAGCGTCACACAAATCCAGAACGGACCTACACAAACACACATTTACATGACCATAAATCAGGACGTTCATTTCCTTTCTTAATCTTTTACCTACTCATATTCCTCCTTCACCTTTGGGGCCACACATGTGCTGTGACTCTATAGTTACCCAACAGAAATACAATGACATCCTAAACTGGTCGTTTAAAGAAAAAATAAATAAATAAATAGTCACAGAGTACAAACTCAACTGCAGAGTTTTCTTCTTGTGCGAACATGGCAGGATGCAAAATCCTTAAACTAAACTAGGCTGGTAGTTCAAGCCTACATGCCC
>OMNN01028945.1:13906-27502 GCA_900302755.1 Chromis chromis
CCCCCCCCCCTCTCTCTCTCTCACACACATACATACCGACACAGTTTTAATAATATCATGTAGCAAAACCCCCCCTGACCAAACCTTGCAAACACTTTTGAATTGTTGTTGTATTTTCTACAGTGTAGAGCAAAACTGAAGACATCAAACCTATTAAATAACACATATGGAATTATGTACAGAGGAAACAGAGTGTAAACAAAACAAAATATGTTTTGTGTTTTAGACTCTCCCAGCTACATGAGGTCGACACCTGGAGCTTTCCCAACAGCCTTGAAGGAGTTCCTACATATGCTGAGCACCTGCTGGCTGCTTTTCAACTCTGCGCTCCAATTCATCCCAAATAGTCTCAGCTGGCTTTAGGTGAGTGACTGTGAAGGCCAGCTCATCTAATGCAGCACTCTACTTTCTTTCGTTCTTTCTTTCTTTCTTTCTTTCTTTCTTTCTTTCTTTCTTTCTTTCTTTCTTTCTTTCTTTCTTTCTTTCTTTCTTTCTTTCTTTCTTTCTTTCTTTCTTTCTTTCTTTCTTTCGAGAAAAATAATTTTCCAGACTGGTTAAATTTTAAGTCTTTAAGTAATGATGGACTGTTATTTCTTTTAGTTGAGTAGTTCTTACCATAATACATTTTAGTACAGTATTTGAGCTATTTAATGTACACCAACACTACAAGAAGGAACCAAGGTATTACCAATAGTAGCAAACCTACAGTTTCAATAAGCCCAAAGTATGGAGTCTAATTTGGGTACACTTTTTCCTCACTACATATTTCCATTTGTTATTTCATAAGTTGGATGACTTCAGTTTTTCTCTACACTGTAGAAAATAGTCAAAATAAAGAAAAACCCTTGAATGAGTCAGTGTGTCCAAACGTTTAACTAGTGTCATCATTTCTGTTGTTTCCATTGCTAGGAAACATCCAGCTAAAGCGTCCATCCAGCTTGAGCGAAAGTGGGATTAAAACTAGCAGCAAATGTAAATTAACAGCTGGTATTTTTAGTTTGATTACATAATGCAATTTGTCAGCGAGTGGCCTTGGTATAAGTGGAATCCTTTGGTAAAGACGTAACATTCCGTGGCCCATAATGGATGGCGCAGGAGTTTTCTGTGAGTGCTTTGGGTGTTATTATACCTTACATAACTTCTCTTTTTATATCATCTCTTTACTGAAGAGTACTGTAAAGATGTCATTGTAAGATGTATATTACCAAAAAAAATAACTTCTGTCACTGTAAACTATTTCCACCTACATCAGAAAAAAAACATTTCGAAAAACACAACCAGCCCAAAACTAACCAATCGTGGCTCTTCTCTCAATTTGGTACCTCCAGATTCCAGAACGTGCTTTTGAGGAGGCAGATATCAAACTACAACTTACAACTACTTACAGTGCAACCCCCTTAAAACACAGTCCGGGAATAAAATCATAGAAAACGTTTACACATAAGAACTTTAAGAGAAACTTTAAAACCAGAGAAAATTTACATAAAAGAGAGAATGTACAATAATTGAATACCTCTCTCTTGGCTTACCGTATAGATCTGGGTTACTCCGAAGGTGGTGTTTAATAAAGTTTCTTCCAGGTAACGGCATTACTGACCCCTTAACTCTGTCCAGTACCTGCATCACATGGCGAAGGGTCACACAAAAGAACAATGCAACTTAAAACTGGCTGAGAAATTACAACTGTGGCTGTATGCAGAGTCTATTTGCAGACAGGGTGCGGCTCATACCTGCATCGTGTCCACATTGAAGAAAGACTGATAGTACTCAAAGGTCCAGAAGCCGCCACTTGGTTTCTGTCCTCCTAAGAGCTGAAAGCACAGACAGCTATTAGCTGCTGTCCGCTCAAAACATCAACCTCAACGTGTCACACAAATAAACTTTACCTCTGAGCTCTCTTCCTGATCCTCCTCATCCTCTGATAGGTCCAGTTTCACATCCTCTCCGCCTCCTGATGCTGTGGTGGGGGTGTTTGTGGCAGGAATACTGAGTGTGGAAGCCCCAGGGTCTGCAGACAACAGCTCTGCAGCTTCCTCAAACTCTACAGACAGACAGAGGGACAGCAGGTTAGTACTGTTGTTGCTGCAATGGGTCCAGATCCAAAGTGTACATAAAACACACAGCTCTGCTCCAGATCTGGTTTTCCATTCATGTTTTAATGGCTGAGGATGGGAAGACAACTAATTAAAGCAGAACACATGCCATAAGCAAGCAGAGGCTTTGTCATTGTGATTTCTTTTATTGTAGAGGTTGCTTTTTAACAGCCAATTCATTAAAAGATGATAAAACCTCCTCTCAATAGAACAAAATCCTTGACGCCAATGCAACCCAACACAGTACTGGCTTTGAGAAGTATCACTGCAAGATGATTCCATACTTTGCTTCAACCTGCCGAAACTCATATAAGACAAATGTGGCACTGGTTTTAAATACAGAATGTTCTTGTCAAGCTGCGTCAGAATTTACCGTGTACACTCTTTTTAAAAAGTTTTGATAAATGAAAATAATAAAAGCAGTAAAACAGACATCCTAACAAATTATTTAATTAGGATCTTTGCATATATAAGTGCAATACCAAGAGATGACCATCAGGTGTCACCATTCCTGCGGCATCAGATGCTTTAAACAAAGAATTCTTTTGAAGATACACACAGGTGACAATTAAAGTAAAGTCTTGAACCTATGGCCTCTACAGCGAGGGGATCTGGTGGTTCTGTTATGCCGTGGGGGACATTTTACTGATGCAGTTTAGGCCCTATTGTCTGCTTAGAGAAAAGGTTGACTGCAAATCAACACAAAGACGTTCTGAGTGATCACCTTTATCCTATGATGAAACATTTCTATCCTGATGTGAGTGTCCCTTCTAGGATGACAATGCTCCCATCCACAGGGCACAAGAGGTCTCTAAATGGTTTGATGAGTATCAGAATAATGTGAATCAGGTGTTACGGCCTTTCCAGTCACCAATCTAATTGAACACCTTTGGGAGATTTTGGACTGATGTGTAAGCACTCTCTACTGCCATCATTAAAACACCAAATGAGAGAATGTATTGTGTAAGAATGATGTTCATCCTTCTGTTAAACTTCTAGAGACTTGGAGAATCAATACCAAGGCGCGCTGAAGCTGCGCGTTTGGTACTTTACTAAGACACTTTATGTTGGTTAACCTGTCTGCAGTTGTGTCATAATGATTCAGTGCTTCAGACAATTAGGTTAATTCATTTCTATTTCATGGTTTCTTTGTGATCTTATTATCAACTGCAGTATAGACATTTTTTTGTCTTTTCCAGCCATATAAAAAACAGACTAGGGACTACGGAGAGTTCAACTTTCTGGTTTATTCTGCCTCGAGACCTTGATTTCAGCTTTAACATCCTGCTTGTGTCAGTCAGTCCACCAAGCATGCCCCAGGAATACCAGGACCATAAGAAACACAACTTTTGCAGCTGCAGCATGTACCTAATTTTGAATTCTGTGATCTTTACCTTGGAATTGTAGGTCATTGGGACTGGTCATTGCTTCAGTGGACAAACGGCAACCTCATGAAAGACCTAAGAGAGAATCAACATTGATAAAGAAAGCTCACATGATTAAGCTCCCTGCAGAAAGGACACGAGTTTATCAGTTAGCTGACATGTGGAACATGTGATACCAAGCAGGAAACTCTATTAAGTAAACAGTCGAATATGTAAATATTCAGCATCAAAAACAACCTGTAACATGTTGTGACCAGAGTGGCATATGTTAAAAGAACCAACCTGTCCTCAGCAGTATGTTCCTGATGATGATGGCGTGACAGTGACAGCTAACACTAGCTAGACAAAACGCACACCAGCACTCTTTTTTCGCATTTGTTTGAAGATGTGAAGGAAGCTAACGTAAATAAGACACAATAACGTCTATGTGGGTTTTAAAAAATTATACAAAAAATAATAGTAACACGCCGCTAACACCTGTCTTTAGTAGCTAACGTTACTGCTGCTGCGGTCAGGCAGTCAAGTTCCGGTACACGTCACCACGTAAACAAAGCGGTCACGTGTCAAGCCCTTTAAAGATAACTTTATTTAAAAATTTCATCGAACACAAAAAAGATGCATCGAAAGTCTTTTTGTTTGTCACAAAACTGGACTCAATACTGCCAATATGTACAGGACATAAAGAGGATTGAAATGACTGTACTCTTCAAACCCTCGGTGCAGACAATAGACATTAGGTAAATAAAGACATTAAGTAAATAAAATTCTACAAAACAAAACAAAAGAGCATTCAAAGAAATACAAATAAGTAACACTGTAAGGCAAAAACACTAGAACTAGAAAATATATAGGTATAATTTTAAAAAATGACTTAATTGAATTAGAATTAAGTGGATGAAAGTGCACACAAGCTTAATAAATGTACAAGCAGTTTGGAGCAGTTTATAAGATAAAACTGATTATTTAAAATCAGTAGAAAAGAGGACTGTCTTTACCTTTGAGACAAAGTTCCAGTCATTTCATCATATCTCCAAACATATATTCCCATAAAAGTCCGAACATAAAATGAAGATTTTGTAGTAAAAATGATTCCACGAATGTTAGATTATTTTTTATTATTATTATTATTATTTAAATTTACAAGAAACGTGTTTCCTTAATTCCTGTGGAAATTTAAAAAATAAAAAAAGTGTACACGGACAATTACTGAGTAATATTAAACAATACACATCAATATCTAATATCTATGTTTAAAATTATTTAATAACTGAACATAAAATAAATATTTTTTTAACCCACCTAATTGGACATATCCATAAACAATTACAGTACAAACAGACACACTAAATGCTTTATAAATTTCCACAAAAAATACGACAGGATAATTTTTTATCTTTTCAAGCGGAACCTTTGCAAGCGAGAGCAGGTCCTCTATCGGAAGACTAAAGCCGAGTCACCTTATGAGCGCCATTTTGGCTCCATGTGAGCTCCTCTGCTTGACAAGTAGGATGTCTGTTCTGCGTGAAGGTGACCGCCTTCAGTGAATAACATCAGTCGAAATGGCTTCTTTGCGTGTGGCGAGGAGGACTTTCTGCGCTGCGGCAGAAACAGCAGCTGCTCCGGTCAGCGGCAGCCGATGGGAGAGACTGAAGAACAGTAAAGCCGGTGAGAAACTGAGCAGGGCCATGTTAGCTAGTTAGTGTGGAGTTACAGGGACGCCACTGAGCTAGCTTGGCTTTGACATGTAAGTTAAGATAAACATTAGAGTGTCCTGTTGCCCAAGTCACTAGTAATATTGTTTGTTAGGTGTGAGCTTAAGTAATATGGTCCAACTAATGTTCTTTACTTACGTAGTCAGTTTAACAATATAATATTAGCCTCCATCAGCAGCAGGGGCCCTTCCAGAAATGTGTCATAGCAGTGGCAAAATAGGGCCATTGAAAATATCGGGGTGGCACACAAACACCAAAAGCCATAACTGAATTTTACAATGCTGTCAGTTATTATTGAGAATTAAGAAGTGACATCTGCATACACCTTGGTTGACCTATAGGGGAAACATCCACAGTTTAGTTATAATTTTAACACTGATATTATGTCCATGTGTGATGATCATGTAGCTGCAGCAACCTATGGTTCAATAAGATGTGTTTTCATTGCCATTTTTGGGAGTTGTTTCAATGAATAGAGATCCAAGCGCAGAATAATATCACTGCTGCAAATAGTGTGCTGTGAAACATAAAAATCTCCCTAATAAAAAAAAACCCCCTGAGATGATAGAAAATATTTTTAGACTTTAGTAAACACATCATTCTTTTACAGTAAAAAAAAAAGTAAAATAAACCAACTGTGATGGAGCTCCGGATTCAGCTGTAACAAATGATTAAATGTAGTTCATAAATTGTGACTGTGTGTGACGGGCGGCTCACCTGTCTTAAGTTTAGCTAAGTTAAGTACACAGTTTTGTTAACTGTTAGATCCTAGCCAGTCCTATCTCCACATCTTTTGCGCTCTCTTGGATATTCATGAACAGGATGCACAGCTGGCTGGCTTTTGCTATGCTGCTTTCACTTGCACTTGGACACCATAGTTGCATTCACTGAAACTTGGACATCAGAGTTTAGTGAATGAGCCTGACCTATCAGATCTGGGCTGCCCACCCCTGTGGCAAGTATGATGAAGAAGACACCACTGACAAGCAACTACTGACGGCCAAGTGTGAGAATAACGTTTAGGAGGAGCTTTCAAGTGATTTGAGCTAATGATTTAAACTACTGCACTTCTGACATACTATTAATTTCAGTCAGGGAGGCTATTCTGCGAAACATATGTACATGTATTTATTAAAAATCAGTTTTACTTTAATTTTAACATGTGAGATGAACAGTTAAATATTTATCATATATACATTTTACAACAGGAAAACAGCTGGATTGCTGCTTCTGCTGTTGATACATCAGGATTCATATCATAGGGAGAATTACTGCAAGATTTACAAGTGCAGATAAGAAAGTTGTATGGAAATCCTTGTTGTCTGTACCTCTGATAAAGGCAAAAACAAAAGTATGAAATGCACCTCCGTGTGTGTGAATGTTGTCTCGTCAGTTTTGCAAAGTCACAGTTGATGGGTGACTTCTGACACACGTCCTTCTGACATGTAGTTCAGCTTAAGTCTCTTCTCCTCTGCTGTGTGCAGGTGTGTGGTGTCGCGGCTTGTTCTCTGACTACAAAGAAGCATGCAGGGAGGTGGTTGTTGGTGCCTGGGAGCGGCCTCTCAAAGCTTCAGTGTACGGGACTCTGCTGGGCGGGACCTTGGCCTGTTTCTACACAAAACCCGACCGCATGTCCTTTGAGGCCGACCTGCTGGAGCGCTCCAACCAGCTGTGTCTGCTGTCACCGTGGATCCGCAGTGGAAGCTCTGACGGCCACGTACAGAACCTGGTGAAGCTCCGCAACGAGGGTCGGCTCCGTCACGCCAGCCTGGGTCTTCTCTCCTTGATGTACCGCACCGACTACGACCCCGACGCCACGCTGTATGAAGCCCAGTGCTCTAATCTGTCAGTACCCTGGAGGGAGCTCCCTCAGAGGGTACTAGACGTCGGATTCGCCAGTCGCTGGTGGATCCTGGACTCAAAGATGAATAACTATGATGTGAACGAGGAAGAATTCAAGCACCTGCCAGTATACATGCAGGTAACATCACCGCCCAGCGTTCAGGAGGTGGAAAGGAACGAGAGGTTACACAAAGAGTCTTGGTTGCCACTGAAAGTGGAGGACGAGGAGAAAGAAACAAATGTGGTGGACAGGAAGGAGAGTGTGAGTGAAGTGAGACAGGTACAACCAGTGGTGGAGGAGCAGACTCAAGCTTAAGCTGTGTGGATTTCACACATCAGGACAAAAACATTCTGTATGCAAGACTGTATGTACCAGGACCCCGTCTCATATTTCATGCAGAGCTGGATTCATCAAAGTGGCAAAATTTGAAAAAAGTAAACGGCTCTCTTTGAAATCCTTAGTTTTATTTGTATTTATTCCAACATGTTTTTTGTTTTACAGAAATTATTGCAGATCATTTATTCCATTAATCATGTGTTGATAAAATTGTCTGTTATCTCTTCCTATGACGGACCTACAGCCTTTGACTTTTCAGAAATTTAAAGATACAAATGTAAGTTAGATATCAATTTCTGATGCACCCAAATTTCCCTCTGTGCAGTTTACAATATTAAATACTTTCCAAGATTTAAAAAAAAAAATGTTCTCATCGATCCTCTGTCAGCATGCTTTTTCATACATTGAAATTTGAGTCTGTTTGAACAACAATATCTCAGGACTATTAAAGATAAATGCCTGATTTTTTAAAATGTTATTTCTTATCATGACATACATTTTTAGGATATAGAATATTGAACAAGTAGATCAAATAGTCCCTGATTATGGGTGAGTTCAAATATGAAAAAAATTGAAGCCGTCATGAAAAGTCCCATGTTTGAGCAACACTAACAAAAAAATTAATAATGCAGAAGTCAACTAGTGATATTTTCTGAACCATATGCAGCTGCATGTCACAATAATACAAAACAAAACATATAGAATACTTTTTATTTGAAATACTTAGGCAGAGGAGGAGGAGGAGGCCTCGGGGTAGACCCAGGACACGCTGGAAGGACTACGTCTCTCGGCTGGCCTGGGAACGCCTCGGGGTCCCACCGGAAGAGCTGGAGGAGGTGTCTGGGGTGAGGGAAGTCTGGGCACCCCTGCTTAGACTGCTGCCTACGCGACCCTGCCCCGGATAAGCGGTAGAAAATGGATGGATGGATGAAATACTTAGTCACCAAATTGATTGTTTAACCGTTAAAATGTTCCTGAGATATCCCTGTCAGCATAGCCTCAAATTTCAATGCTTACGAAAATGTGCTGAAACTGGGTTGATAGGCGATAAAAAGAATCTCAGAAAGTATTTGATATATTAGTGTAAAATTTCACAGATACCAATTTTAAATATCTATAGATTACGATCAAAATGTTTCAAGCAAACCGCAGATGGAACAACCCTTAAGCATTTATTAAATGAGACCAGATGAAAAGTGTAGATATGAAATGCCTCTTTAATAGAACTAGTAATAAGACAAGCCAAACCCACTGGGCATCACTGGTTTATTCTCTCTCAGTGCATTGACTCTTATAGGTTTATCATATATACTTGTAAGTGTAATGTTTTAATCTGTAAAGCAGCTAGTAACTACAGTAAATATAGATCAAATATAAACAACATCTCTTAAATGTGAAGAAGTATCACGTAGCATCAAATGGAAATAAGTAAATGTACTTCCAAGTTATAGGTAAATATGCCGTAGTAATATAATCATGCCCTGGCCTTACTGTTATATATTTGTGGTTAGTGTTAAAGAGTGTGTGATGCAGCACCCAGCAGATCTGTCTTCACTGTCAGAGGGTTCATGGAGATAGCAGGTACAGTACGTCACTCAGCACCTCAGTAGATGCCCTGAGAAGGACAGTAACCCCCCCACACTGATAACTGAACCACAAGGAGAAGCAGATTACACCATGATGGGGTCAGAGGTGACCCGTCATGTTGCTAATGTGACTCACTACCAGGAGCTATTAGATGTCATGTGGAGGAAGTCGCAGGTCAGAGGCCAACTTGTGGTTTTCAAGAATTAAACTGAACGTCTGATTTCTGTTCCGACTCTCTGGACTAGTGGTGTTATTGGATTCTACCACCAGAGGGCGCTCTATTGCACACAAAAAAAAAGAGATGAGCCCAGCCCCATCAGTGTTCACTGTACCATTTAACCAGAATTTCACGCTCCATAATGCACTAATGTGGAACAAGGAATATATATTGTGAAACAGCAATATAGAGACTATATCATGCAGCGTGCAGAGAGAAGAACAGTTATGTAATAGAGCTGCAGAGTGTCTTATATAAAATGCTGGGAGGCCAGTTTGATTTTGAAAAAGGCTGACAACATGCACACAAAAAAGATAATCTACACTGATGAAAACATTTATTCAAGCTGCCATGGAAGCTCCATGTAGACAACTGTGTTTGCTTTTTTGCTGAGAGTAACTTAATAGTATTCTCATGCCTGTATGGTAAATATGGTCAGCAGGCAGTTAGCTTAGCTTAGCATAAAACTAGAAATGTTGAAACAGCTGGCTTGGCTCAATAGTAGAATAAACTTTGATATCTAATATATTTTTATGTGTAGTTTTTCTTTTTTTAAACAAATGAGACATGTTCATTAGTGAGCTTTGAGGTGGTGCTGGCAGATTGGTTACCTTTGGACAAACAGGCTAACCGTATTACCGTTAACATTCGTCCTGCTAGCCAAGCTAACTATAGCTAACTTTCTCTTAGCTGTAGTCTCCTTTATCATACAGACATTTTGCTGTGTGCATAGCATATTTGAGCTATTGTAGTTAGCAGTTAGTGACCAGTTAACAGCAATTATGTCAATACTTGCGGAATTACAAGTTGGAAAGTCAAATGTTTTCTGAAAGCTCCAACATATACAACCTTACAAATAAATGACCAAAACCCAAGCAAAGGTTGATTTGTCAATGTAAGCTGCAATATGCGAAAAGACAACTTCCCTTTCAGGATCAATAAAGTATCTAAATAGTTAAAACCATACATAATATATACGCTGACTAACTCCAACATAAACCACCTGTCT
Source organism: Chromis chromis (assembly GCA_900302755.1). Classification (NCBI taxonomy): domain Eukaryota; kingdom Metazoa; phylum Chordata; class Actinopteri; family Pomacentridae; genus Chromis; species Chromis chromis. The sequence continues at coordinate 24,089 of OMNN01028945.1, forward strand.
AATACCATGGAGGTCCCCCTTGTGCCAAGAAAACAGCTCTGACTGGTCGGGGTGTCCTGCGGTGTCTGGCATTGGGATCTTGATCACTTGAACTCTACACATGTTCCTTGAGCCGTTCATAAGCGGTTTTCGTGGTGTTTCATGGTGCATTGTCCTCCCGGGAGAGGCCCATGCTGCTGGGGAGAGTAGTTACCATGGGGGGGTGTGCTTGGTCTGCAACAATGTCTAGGTGGGAGGTTCATGTTAAAGTAACATCTAGCCAAGGTTTCCCAGCAGAACACTGCATTGTAACGAGATAATCAATGTTAATAACTTCACATGCCAGTGGTTTTAATGTTGTTGCTGGTATTATTTATGATGTGGTTTGCAATATTATCACACATGATCAGCTCTGTAATTACATCTGGGGCTTTATAGGACCTTTTTTCTTACATTTAGAGAGGAGATGTTTGTAGCATGTCATATTGTTCTTTCTCTCCCCATGTTTCCTTTTTGCAACTCAGTCTAAAGTATCTGAATCAAAGGACGGACATTATGTTCCTCCTGTTTGCTCTTATTGGTGAGTGCCTCTTCCTCCAGCCAGCTGAAGTGTATTGAATGAAGTGTCATTGCTCACCGAGGAATGAATTAGAAGACTGTTCATTAGTGTAAACTCGTCATTTTTCCAATTTTCCTGCCTCAGATCGATCTTTATTTTCCATTTTAAGCAGGTTTCTTGTGCGCATTGATTACACAGCTCTAATGTTGCCGACCAGAGATGGGGTGATTCCTGTATTGAACGACTGCTGTGAGCCAGCCTACGTAGCTGAAACACTGCATGACATGTGAAACACACAGATACACTTGGATGGTGAGGATGTACTTGGACACAGTAGTGCTTTGAGTATAATTCTACCATCAGCGTGCTAACATGCTCACAATGAAGACGGATTCATGGTTTCCATGTTCCCTATCTGCGAACAGCTGCAGACTCAAACTCAAAACCACATTCAAACAGACTACAATCAGGGGGATGTATACGCAGGTGTTTGGCTGGGCCATGTGAACAAGTCAAACAGAGAAACAATGTGTGCAACTGCTGAACAAGAACAGGGCCAAGGATGTGGAATACAGTACAAACACCGTGACACACATACAGAGCATGAAACAAGCATTAAACCCACTTTGCTTTCACGTGTGCTGTTATGCATTTGCTGTGCAGAGAGTTCTAACAGTGTGTGGGTTAATGATAACATTTATGTCAGGCAGGCAAGCGGACGTAGAAACGATGAACTGGCATCAGCAGTACTGACATGCTGAGGTTTACCATCTTTAATAAGCTCTTTAGCACTAAACACTAAGTAGGGCAGTGTGGGGCACAACCGTTTTGGTTTTGGTACATAATTAAAAAATGTGATTAGTCATGTTTTTATACAAGCTCAAACACATCTTTGCTAAGCTTTTTTATGGAACCTACTGTTCTTTTGCAATTGCACCGAAGTGAAGCGTTACATCTTACTCCATAGGTAGGGTTCATTTTAACAGAAGGAGGGTTAGTTGTACCACTTGCTAGAAAAGTCTGATTGCAAATAATTTAATACAATTTGCCACAGTAAAAAAAATAAAAAAAACTGTCAACAAAGATCGTGAAAATCTGGCATCAAAGGTGCCCAAAAAATATTTTTTTTAAAATGGCAGAATACTGCAACAATAATTTTATTAAATTTTTTTTAAGTTAAATAAAAAGTGTGAAAATAATTGCACATATCTGTAAAATAATGATATTTTTAGTGGATTTAAAAACATTAAAATACATTTTAAAATAATAAATTATTATTTGTAAAAATACAGGTTTTTAATGTGGACATAAGATACAAATTTAGGCTGTATTGTAAAAACAAAAAGATTAGAAATTGAAAACCTGTAAAATAGCAGTTCAAACTTTTGCCATTTCAAAGTTCTTAATATACATAATTCACAAAACAGAAAATATCTGTATAATAACAAGCATTTTTGCAGATTTAACAGAAAAAAAGTGGAATTTTACGATGAAATGCTGTAAAAGAACAAATCATTCAAATCCAGGTTTTTGATGTGGACATTATTTACATTTTTGGCCATTTTTCATGATTGACATATAAATTAATAATGTTTCTCTGTGATTTTACTAGTCATTATCTATAATTTAACAAAAGTGACATCATCTGTAAATAAAACTGAAAACTGAAAGAAAAAAATCATCTTTTACAGTGAATCTATGCTGTAAGTTCATACTGTGCGCATCCTAAAAGTTTTATAGGAATTTCATCCTCTGTTGACCATGAATACATACCTGTGGAAAATTTTCAGGCAATTCGTCCAATAGCTGTTGAGATATTTTAGTGTTGATCGACCAATCAGAAACTGAGATCTTAAGCGCTTCAGTGCTGGTGTTTCCATAAAGCTCAGCTCGACTATCTGTTGCTGTATAACATATAATCTAACCTTTGTCTGTAGCGTCCCCTAAAATACAAACTGAATTGTATACATTGTTCTCCAATGACGGCTGCTTTGCTTCATTAAAATCTTGAGCAGCGACATTTTAACACATCAGTGAAAGCATAGAAAAAGCTGAACATGCATTGTTCCTGCTTCGCCCCTGTTGCCCCCTCCTCTTGTGTTGCATCCTTTCAAGCTTCCTCTGTTTGCATATTCCTCCATCTTTGCCTTATGGCCTCTATCGACCCCTGCGCTCCCATCCATCCTGCCCCCTCCTCCACTCAGACATCGAGTCTGTCGGCCGAAGGGGTCAGCGAGGGCGGTCACTGTCAGGTGGTGTTTGAAAAAAACACGCCGCTTTTTAAAGACGCGACTGGTGAGTCAATCACCTGACAGCGTTCAAAGAAGAATCTGCAGCATTCCAAACATAGAAAAGGCCTGTTTTGACTCAATTTCCGTTCACCTAATTGGTTGGAAACGCAACTCTTGACTATGTTGACTTTCCTGTGAGGAAATGTGTGGATTTGGGAGGTTCACTTGGGAACAAAAGTGCTCAGTGCTAAAACGGTTGGACCTCTTTCCATATGAACACAATATGATGTGAGCTACTGTGAAGTGAGATTGTAGTTCAAAGCTTCCTCTGCCTCGTCTACATTCGTTAACCCTGAGACGGGAGAGGAGGAGGTGATGGAAAAGGCAAGGGGGGGAAAAAACAACAAAAAAAGAAGGGGGTGGGGATGACTGTCTGGCCACCATGTTGACCTCATTGACCACAGCAGGACCAGGCTCGTATACGCACAATGACACACACACACACACACACACACACACACACACACACACACACACACACACACAGACACACACACACTAATATTTTTATAGATTTCTTTCCATAAATCACTAAACAGCTCCAGACTTGTTCAAAACGACCAAACCTTCAGTCGTCTTCAGGAG
>OMNN01028946.1:0-14869 GCA_900302755.1 Chromis chromis
GGGATACACAAACACCTTCTGTCAGGGGATTTAATTGTTATTTTCATATCTGATTTTCAGGCTCATAGCTGTGATTTTGCTGTAGCAGCTGATCAATACCACTTCTGCTTCACTTAATTCCAATGAAAATGTACAAATATTTGTGAATGTGATGTGAGCGCCTCCTTTTGGTGTCCTCTCGCTGTTACAGTTTCTCCCAGTATCCGCGGCTCAGAGGAGGTGTCTCCTTTGACAGTGATTGAAGGAAGTCTCATCACTCTGGTGTGTGAGTCGAGTGGCATCCCGCCTCCCAGCCTGACGTGGAGGAAGAACGGTGAGTCTGTGTCTGTTTGTCACAGACATTGGGAAACAAAGATAAAATAAAAGCAGAAAAAATAACCTACATGGACAATGTGTGACACACTAAATACTTTGAGGGTGGTATGTTTGAACACCTTTACAAGCCTCTGTTTTGTGTCTATTTCAGGGTCTGAACTCAAGTCAGATCAGAGGCTCAGGATTTTGTCAGGAGGTCGTCAGCTGCAGATCTCCAGCGCTGAGAAGACAGATACTGCCTCTTACACCTGCACAGCCTCCAGTGCAGCTGGCACCACCTCCAAGGAGTACAGCCTGCAGGTTTATGGTACATCCACACCACCACAACTTTATCCATCTACTGATCAAAGTTGTTTCATTTGTTATTTTGCCTTTTATTATTGGAAGGTAATTCAAACAGGCCTATCTCTACAGAAAGTGATGTGTTTTACATATAGAGAGTACAGCAATGCAATGAAGATAGTGATTGAAGAAGCACAAGAGTACTAGAGATCAAAGGGAGGCCTACTTTAACAGAAAAATCAAGACGTGTGAAATTTGCAAAAACCCAATGTTTAGTTAAAATAACTAGTATTAATCATATCTGGATGCACCTATATTGTGACTGACGGTGTGACAGTATAAAATAATGTGGAAACATGTACAGTATATACTTATTATAATGTGGCTGTGCTTCAAGTTCTCAGCGTCTAAATAAACGCACAATTCACCTACTTTTCTCACTTCAGTCCGCCCTTCCATCAGACGGAGTCAAGGCGACACAGATGATGTTACTGTGACAAAGGGAGGTGATGTGACTCTACAGTGTGCTGCGGAGGGTGTGCCGCGACCGGCGGTCACATGGCTGAAAGACGGACGGCCTATCACAGGCCAGCATGGTGCCAAAGTCCTGAATGAGGGGCGGCTGTTGCAGATCAAAGATGCAAAGGTGTCAGACACGGGACGCTACACCTGTATCGCTGTTAATGTGGCAGGACAGGCTGACAGCAAGCATGACGTCAGTGTACATGGTATGAAATCATGATTGTTTAGCTGATATTTGTTGTTGTTGTAATTTTCTTTCTTCAGTCTGGAGTGTTAGTGTTAAATTATCTTTCTGTCCCTTCCCCTCATTCCCTCTTGTCATGTTTAGTCCCACCAAGTATAATTGGTCAGGTACAGTTTCCAGAAAATGTGAGTGTTGTAGTGAAGAACCCAATTGCTCTGAGCTGCGAGGCCTCTGGCATTCCTCTTCCTGCCATCTCCTGGCTGAAGGATGGTCGTCCGATTAAAGCCACTAGTTCAGTGCGCATCCTCTCAGGTCAGTACCCGTTTGAGTTTCTGGCTTCTTCTGATGTTATGAGGAGGTTTTTCTTTAAAAAACTACAATATATATTGAATATTATTCAATAACTAGTGATGTCAAATGTATAGCTGAGGCAGACATCTGGAAGAGGCACAGAAAACCCAGAAAACACCAACACTGATCACTTTTTTGCTCTTTATGTCCTCTCACCTGCTCTGGTTGAAAAGCCCTGCGACTGGCTAAAATCTCCTGTCATGGGCTAAAACCTTAAAATGGAGCCAAGAGGAGGTGCATAAGTCTAGTTTATGCTCAGACCACTTGAATTACAAAATGCTGAAAGGTTACTGTGGAATCTTTGCCCAAGGATGCCAAAAATAATGTCTACTCAGCTTTAAAGATCTATGAAGTGTTTTCTTACTGATAGTTATACTGATACTTAGTGATAGTCTGCATTTTCAAAGGAGCAACTTGAACTGTTTTGCTCACAAGTTAGGTTTTTAAAGGCCAAGCAGTTGCAATTCATCACCAGTAATAACATGTAATAGGATCATTGCTAGTGGGGCCAAAGGCAGCAGACAGACGTCTGGGAAAGAAGACAAACAGAAGCAATTGCTTTGAATTGTGTTTTCAGTCATCTAACAAGATGTCTTGGGTGTTTGCTAAGCAGTCCATAGTCCCTGAACTTTAACTTGCCAACCAACCTGCATTTTCAGATGTAAGTGCTGTGAGTGAGAAATAACAACATTTATGTTGTCAAAGGCTCAAATTAACATATGAAGAAAGTAAGATTAATTCAGTGCACTGTAGAGTTTGCATGGTGTCAGTACTTGCCACTTGTTTTCTTGTTAGATTCTCATGAACCCTGGTAGGTAAAGCTGTTTTTAGACAGATGCAATTTGTCCCAAACCTCATTAAACTGGTTTGTAAATGTTTCAACAGCTGTGAGCCTGAAAGTTCACATTCTTTCTGTCAATTGATCCAAATGTTCAAATAGGAGCAATTTACTTTCAACGGGCTTAAAATGTTGTTTACATGATCTTGGAATGTTTGTCCTTTCTGGAAGAAGGGCAGGTGTTTGCTGAGCCTTTGAATACATTCATTGAGAGCAATAGATAAATGATAATAACTGACATGCTTCACCTCTAGGGGGTCGCAGCCTACGACTAATGCACACTGCAGTAGAGGATGCTGGGAGGTATACTTGTATTGTTTCTAACAACGCTGGAGAGGAAAGGAAGAACTTTGACCTCGACATCCTCGGTAAACTGATACTGAATGTCTAGTATGGTTGTTTATGTAGTTGTATGACTTAATAGTAGACTTAGTAGACACTATGAACAGTGAAAGACAGTGAGAACCATTTTATTGTTTCGATTGACAGTTCCACCAAGCATTGTGGAGGAGGGAACTGTGTTGGATACCAAAGTAAAGGAGAAACACAACATCACTCTCACCTGTGAGGCATCAGGTAAATGATATAATCTACTAATAAAAAATGTCTTGATCAGTCTTTAATGTAAGTTACAGTAAAGATAATCTCTTTGCTTTGCAACTTGGTTAACTTCCATTAATAATTTCTCAGGTAATCCCATACCAGAGATTAAATGGCTGAAGGATGGACAGTTGTTGGTGCCTGACAGGCGCCACCAAGTTTTGTCTCATGGGCGTTTCCTCCAAATCTCTGGGGCTCAAGTTGCAGACACCGGCAGGTACAGCTGCCTGGCGTCTAACAGCGCAGGAGACCGCAGCCGGCACTTCAACCTCAACGTCCTGGGTACAAAGACAGCTCATCTTATTTCATTCAGGAATGCTTAATTAATGGGACGCAGTCATTTTCTTAATTTGATTGGTTGGTTTTTCCCTTTTCTTGCCCAGTTTCTCCCACCATCGCTGGGTCAGGCCCTGACATCTCTGCAGAAGAGGTGACAGTAACCCTGAGCAGCCCCACCTCACTGGTGTGTGAAGTCCAGTCTTACCCTCCTGCTCTGATCACATGGCTCAAGGACGGCACTCCGTTTGAATCCAGTCGCAACGTCCGAGTCCTCCCAGGTGAGAGATCACATGTGCAGAGAAGAAACTACAAAAATCACATGAGAATAGTGTGGTACATTTTCGTCCCTTTCTTTTACAGGTGGGCGAACACTGCAGATTCTCAATGCTAAAGAAGAGGATGCTGGGAGGTATACCTGTGTGGCCACTAATGAGGCTGGAGAGACATTGAAGCACTATGAGGTCAAGGTTTATGGTGAGAAAACATGCTGTATCTTTGTAACATAAAACTCTCCATATGGCGGATCTCAAGTCTATGCTTATATGTATAAGTAAATATAACTAAAATCACATATAATACTTAGCTGTGAACAAATTTTGCGCAATAACTTAAATAAACCCTCTGTAAACTCTAGGAAAAATATGACCATATAAACATACCTAAATATGTCCGTGTGTTAACTTTAAATATTTTTTTTGACTCCAGTTCCTCCGCAGATTAATAAGAATGATATTCCCGGGGAAGGACTGACTCCTAAAGAGGTGAAGATCAAGATCAACAGCACACTGACCCTAGAGTGTGTAGCTCAAGCCTTTCCTTCCCCAGCGCTGCAGTGGTATAAGGATGGACAGGTAACCACTTAAAATAAGTAACTTATTTATACATCTGTAGGACATGTTCCTAGGAATAAAAACTAAAGAAAGTAAAACTAAAAAACAAGTTTTCTCTGATATATTTTCTCTACAGATACTACGGACAGATCACCATGTGTCCATCACAGCCAACGGTCGTATTGTTCAGATTAAACATGCTCAGGTGTCGGACACTGGCCGTTACACCTGTGTAGCCACCAATATAGCTGGAGAGGATGAGAAGGACTTTGATGTAAATATACAAGGTGAACTGGGTTGACTGATGTGATAACTGCAACTACTGTTAATAACTACAGACACTACTGAGATAAATGCAGAGCCATGACCTTGATTATGTTTTCAACCACATTAGAAAACAGTTTCAAAAATGCTCCAAAGAAGAAGGGTTTAAATATTTTTCCTATTTTTTCCCATCTGTGCAGTTCCACCTAATTTCAACAGGCCTGATGGAGATGGCGATGCCACGTCTCCTCCAGGCTTTGGAGGAGATGTTCGAGATGTGATACTGAACAATCCCATCTCTCTGTACTGTGAGACCAACGCCGTCCCTCCTCCAACACTCACCTGGTACAAAGATGGACAACTGCTAGCCTCTAATGACAAAGTTCTGATCCTGCCAGGTGAGACAGATAAAGAAACAGTAGGAAAGTAAGAGAATTAGTTTATAAGTCTTTCACTGTGTTATTCTTATTTATTCTCAGGTGGGCGAGTGTTACAGATTCCCAGAGCCCAGGCTGAGGACTCGGGAAGGTACACTTGCGTGGCTGTCAACGAAGCAGGAGAGGACTCCATCAAGTATGATGTTAGAGTGCTATGTGAGTAAAAACGCTTTTTTTGTGGTACAAAAACATCAGTCAATTTAGCAGAGAAAGTCTTTTTAAAAGTAGTACATCTGTCTTGAACCAGTACCTCCGACCATACGGGGAACAGACAGCGACTTGCCTGATGAAGTCACAGTTCTGGTTAACAAAACTACCCAACTGGAATGTCATGTGGATGGAAATCCCGCCCCCAAGATCACCTGGTTTAAAGACAACCAGCTAATCAGCTCCAATGGTCCACATAGAATTCTGTCCAATGGGCGAACACTTCAGGTAACAACCAAGAAACACAGACAGATTAGCCCTGTCCTTTCTTTTTTCTTTCAGTATGAACTGCAGCTGCCCTCACTCAGTACTTTTGCATGCAGTGTGTATTTAACTAGGATATACTACTTGCACCTTAAGATTTGACTGTGTTGCTCATATATCCTTTGCAGTCTGCAGTGTGAAATTACCTTCTTGTGTGCTGGTGAGGCTCATGATTGTTGTTTGAGTAAAACACAGTGACGTCTAGGCGGGATTCTGACTTAGAGGCGTTCAGTCATAATCCCACAGATGTACGTATCTTCGACAACATGAGAGGATTGTGGGTCAGAATGGGAAGAAAAGCTTGCATACTGCATAATAAAACCAGATAAATTGGACATGCTGGTTTTTATCATACTTTCCCTACTACGTCGTGTGGTGATATGGATACAAATTATGGGTAAATTACACCCTACTAGTTGCCTGTTTACCAACATACCATCATGTAGACAATCAAAAACTTGCAGATAAAATAATTGTAACTCAAAGAAACAGAAATTATGTTGAATTTGGAAGTACCAATCCTAAGGTAAACTGTATGACTGATATTAGGACTTTTGAAGCATCCTAAATACTGACTTTTTCAACAGATTCACAGTCCATTCTCTCCACAAAAATATTAACCACCATACCCTGCAATAAAAAATCTATAGTGTTTGATTTTTGTTGAGAAGAAGTCCACTGAATACAGTTTAGATAATGTTATACATACATATTTTATATTTCAAATATTTAGCTTTCCAACTGAGCCATGAACATGAAATGTAATTTCAACATTGCTAAACTGTTATTAATGTCCTACCATCATAATGTGCAGTGTACTGTATTTCTGTATTCTTGCTTATTATATACCTACCTCATATTTTCTCTGTCAGGTGTTGACTGCTCAGGTATCTGACACCGGGCGCTATGTGTGTGTGGCTGACAATGTGGCTGGAAGTGCAGAAAAATCCTTTAATCTCAATGTTCATGGTGAGTTACAGGAGGATATTCTGAATTTCCTTTCTTTTCCTTTCCTTGTAGATTAACTGTCATGTTAATGATGAATTGAAACTTTTTTGTTTTTCTGTCCTCAAGATCACTGCTTCATTTAAAGTTGATTCTTTTCTTCCTTTCAGTGCCTCCCACCATTATCGGCCTGAGTCCTGAGAATGTGACAGTGGTGGTGAACAACTTTGTGTCCCTGTCTTGTGAAGCTACTGGCTTCCCTCCTCCCACACTGAGCTGGTTAAATGACAGGGGACCCATTCAGGCCAACACCAATGCACTCATCATGCCAGGTGCTGAGAGGAATTATCTTTTCCTACAGGCTCTCATTAAAAATATATAGTGTTTAGCAATGGGAAAATGGTGAAAATTGAAGCCATATTGACTTTAAAAAGATACCTAAATATTAGCATGCCATAAAAGTGATAAAGATAAAGAGCAAATGGTAAATTACATTCAATTCTGAATATGTCTGTGTATCCATTTGTGTCTTCAGGCGGTCGTACTTTACAGATTCTAAAAGCAAAAATTTCAGATGGAGGGAAGTACAGCTGTGTGGCCATGAATGCAGCAGGACAGGCTTACAAACACATCTACCTCACTGTGTTTGGTCAGTCCACATCTACACTGTTGGTATTGTACACTACAGTCCTGATTTTAACCTCGTTTTTCATAATAAACTGACAGTACATGTTTCTTCTCTCCTCTGCCTTGCAGTTCCGCCCAGTATCCGGGACAATAGTGGGGACTCCCCTGTGGTGGTGAATGTGCTTGTTGGGAAATCAGTTACTCTGGAGTGTGAATCCAACGCTGTGCCTCCGCCCACCATCACCTGGTACAAGAACGGCAGAGTGGTGACAGAATCAGCCAACCTGCGTATTCTGGCAGAGGGACGACTCCTTGAGATCAAAGGCTCAGAGGTGAGAGATGAACTGTTCCTTGTTTTCTTTTTTTTTTCTTTTGTAATCTTTATTTTTTTAGTGATCATGTGTCTTTTTGGTTGTTTTTTGTTTTGCTTGAAGTTTTTGTAAGAGACATTCTTTTGTTTATTGCATCTGACTTTCAATCTCTGAGGCTGAAAAATTAAGTCATGGCAGAAGTGCAAAAAACTGTAATTTCTCAAATGGCCACTTTGGCTGGTTCCAAATGCAAGTCAAACCCCATAGACCCCCATGTTAAAATGTCCAATTTTAAAGCAGAAATCAACATGTTCACATTCTGGTGCAAAAAATTATTTGATTTCTTTGTCTCTTTATCTAATTTTTTTTTTTTTACATAACTCACCTGTTTAAATTGTATCAAAGCTTAAAGTTGTGCATAATTAAGATCATAGAAACTTTGAGTGACAGATGGGTGCTGTCATAGGATAGGCCATGGTTTAGAGATGTTTCCAGGGCTCACCTCAGCTCCTATCATGATCCACCTATTTGCTTATTTTTGGATTAGCTAATCGTTAAGCAGAGTCAGGCACTGGCAAGATGGCAACAGTCTCCACACTGAGTTTCAAAATTGCTCTTCAGGAAACATATGTGTGGGGAAGGTGGAGGTTTCATCTATCTTTATATACACTCAATACTCGCATTAGCCAAAGCACCTAACAAACTCAAACAAATTACGTGAACGTTTTTTTTAAGGTTACATTAAGTTGCATTATGATGGTACATTTCGTTTTTAACATTTTGTTTTCTTTTGGGTTTTTGCATCTGCTTCTCTTCAACAGGTATCTGATACAGGACAATATGTTTGCATGGCCACCAATGTTGCTGGACAAGTGGACAAGAACTTTCACTTGAACATCTATGGTGGGGTATTCTTAATATTAATTTACTGAAAATTTAGGAAACACATAGTTTGAAACAATAATTCCCACTTGCAGAAAAATATTGAAGACATCATATCTGTCTTTCTCTGTCTTCAGTTCCTCCCGGTATCGATGGCCCAGCAGAGGAGAGCATAGTGGAAACCATCAGTAACCCAGTCACTTTTGCTTGTGATGCTACTGGAATCCCTCCACCCAGTCTCACTTGGCTGAAAAATGGACGTCCCATAGGTAAGCCTGTGTACAGGATTAGGCGCCCTGCAATGGATGAAAGTTTCTTCAAAATTACACAACCAGGTACAGTGGCTTTGTCATTATTATTTATAACAAACATATGAACTTCATGTTTCCTTTAGAGAACTCAGAGTCTCTGGAGATGCACATCTTCTCAGGGGGCAGCAAACTGCAGATTGCTCGGTCGCAACTTTCTGACAGCGGCACTTACACATGTGTGGCCTCCAATGTGGAGGGCAAAGCACACAAGAGCTACCACCTGACCATACAAGGTACAAGCTTATCTTTAAGGCTCAGCCCACTCTGCAAAACTGCTCAATGCTTTATAGAAAATAGTTGTATAGGAAAGAAATGCTAAACCTTCTGACTTTACAGAGAATCATGTTGTTCAAGCTTATTTAGTCAAGTTATCACATTGTTATTTATATTTTTCCAATTTATACAGCATGGTAATGGTCATGTTAACTTGCTGTATTTTCAGAATTTTTGATATTAACGTAAGCATTTTTAAAGTTACCAACTGGATTGCCGCTAACACCAGTAATTCTCTGTTAGTCCCTCCCAGTATCTCTGGATCAGAGATGCCCAGTGAGATGGGAGTCCTGCTAAATGAAAGCATCCAGCTGGTCTGTCGAGCCCGGGGAACCCCGACTCCAAGTATCCAATGGTTGAAGGATGGGGAAGCCATCAAGAGTACAAGACAAAAAGGGCTCAGGTACAGTAATGCCTGTTCCAAAAAAAACACTGAGCCATGGGAAAGCCATACTAATAGTTGATGAACAATGCTGTATATTATATATAAATAAATTCAAGGATTGGAGAAAGAAGGTAATTTGTCCAAGTAGGTACTGAATAAAGATATGAGATACCCACAATTACATGGCAGCCTCTAGAAATGGGGCATGTATCATGGAAGAGTGGAAAAACACACTAAGTCTGCTAAAAAGGTTGCTAGGAATACGTTCTAGTTAAAGGATGTTTGCTGTTTTTATGTTCAGAATCAGTCCAGATGGCAGCACGCTTACTGTGACTGGAGCTCACACCACCGACAGCGGCAAGTACACCTGTGTGGCCACCAACACTGCAGGGGAGGAGGACAGGATATTTAATCTGAATGTGTATGGTGGGTCTAATTAATTTTATTAATACATACTATGTGTATCATCCTGTGCAAACAGTTTGAGTCTCTTATTGTTTTAATATTACTGACCTTACCCTCTGTTTGCTCCGCCAGTGCCTCCTGTGATAGATGGCAACAGCAGGACTGTAGAGGAGCTGATCACAGTTCTGGACAGTTCTGTCAACATCGAGTGTGTTGCTACAGGCTCTCCTCTGCCTCAGCTCAACTGGCTGAGAAATGGCCTACCACTGCCGGTCTCCTCCCACATTCGACTCCTCTCTGCAGGACAGGTGCTCCGGTAGGTCAGTGGACAGGGCACATGAAGAGGATGGTCAAGTTGCTGCATAAAAGTTTTCCTCTTTTAAATATGAAAATGGAGATCAAAAAACATTGTTAGTTATCTTCTTTAGGTTTTCTTCACAAAGTGTTCTGTTTGGCTGCCTGCATGCTTTGTGGAGATAATCCTACCTTGACAACCGCAAAAGTACTTAAAAAAAATGTGTGTTAAAACTGTCATATTTAGAAATTCATGTTAGTACGAAATATTTCACATCCATAACATCATCTTATTAATAATGGTATCTACCTGTAAAAACTGTTTTTCTTCAAAAACATTGGATATTGTACATCTTTAGTGAGAGTAAAACTGTATCAAGGTATTTATACGTTGTACCTTTAAATCTGTCAGGATTACACGAATCCAGGTTTCTGACGGTGGAAGTTATACCTGTGTCGCATCAAACAGAGCAGGAGTGGACAACAGACATTATAACCTACAGGTGCATGGTGAGTCTAAGAAGTTAGTAATAATAATCAAATGCATGTTTTGAAGTTGTATAGTTTTCAAGTTTATTCATATATTTCGGGTAAAAATGAGAATCAATGGCTGATGAGTTGTTAAATTCCCCTCCTCAGTCCCTCCTAGCCTGGATGGAGCAGGAAGCACAGAGGATGTGACTGTAGTCAGAGGAAACTTGGCTTCTCTGCGGTGTATTGCTGATGGGACCCCAACTCCCATCATTTCCTGGTCCAAAGATGGCGTGACACTAGTCCCTGATCGCCACCTCATTCTCCTCAACCTGAATACCACCTTGAAGATTCCTCAGGCCCAAGTCAACGACACAGGACGCTACACCTGCATGGCTAACAACACTGCTGGTCAAGCCAGCCGTCACTTCAGCCTTAAAGTACTTGGTGAGTGAAAGCAGAGTATTGCTCTTTTTATCTACCTTCAGCTTTTCCTTCATGGATGAGAAACAAATTTTAAATTGGTTTACATTTTCTTTCTCAGACCCTCCACGCATCGAGGGCTCTGGTGTACCAGCAGAAGTATCCGTGGTGGTTAATAATGTCCTGGAGCTCCAGTGTGAGGCCACAGGTATCCCCACACCCTCCCTGACCTGGCTGAAGGACGGACGGCCACTTCCACAGACAGACAGCCTGCGCCTCCTCCGGGGAGGAGAGGTGCTGCGTGTGGCCTCAGCACAGGTTAATGACTTGAGATTTTTACAATGAAACTACCCATACTCACTGTACAATGTTGTCCCAATAAAACATCAAAGCTGTACTTGTGTTACATTCTGTATATGATAACGCACAATGGTTTTTGTCTTTTTCCACTGTTCTTATACTTGCTCTCATTTTTTCACGCTCAGCTGGAGGACACAGGCAGATACAGCTGCTTGGCCAACAGTCCAGCAGGAGATGATGATAAGGAGTTCCTGGTTCGAGTGCATGGTGGGTAACGTAGATGTGTAGCACAGTTGAAACAGTCTCTGCCTTGCAGGTAGCTTACTTTTGGTAAAAGTATAAAAACTGCTGCATAGTTGTTTAATTTTAAGTAATATGCTTTTTTTTGTCATGCATGCTCACATCGTTGATAAAAATAAGATTGTAAAAATGAGACTTGGTTGTAAAATTCATGTCAATTCCTCTCTCTGGTCAACATGTCTCAGTTCCCCCGAACATTGCGGGAGAAAGCACACCTCAGGATGTGTCAGTGCTGCAGAACAGACAGGTGACTCTGGAGTGTAAGTCTGATGCTGTTCCTCCTCCAACTCTGACCTGGCTCAAAGATGGACAACCGCTGCAGGTCAGAAATCAAATAACTACCAACATAGTACTGTGATAATTCCCAGCATATATTTGTAAATGATTGGTGATGATGTTTTTCCTTTATGTAGGCCTCTGCTCGTGTGCGTGTTCTGTCTGGTGGCCGATACTTACAGATCAACATGGCAGAGCTCAGCGACAGAGCTCAGTACACCTGCGTGGCGAGTAATGTCGCTGGCAAGACAACGCGACAGTTCAACCTGGCTGTCAACGGTACAGTTATATTACACCTATCTAGTTTCTGAATGATCGATTCGGAATGTATCGATTGGTCAATAGTATCAACCGATATCAGCCTGTCACAGATATATCGATATCAGCATATATCATGTTCCAATGTGCACCGATATAAAAATTTTTTTAGTACATAACATAATTCAGAAACAGGTGCTTGAGGTAATTTAGAAATGGTGTCCTATAGTTTTTTCCAGCAGAGCTGTCCCCAACTCTGGAAACTAGTTTCTGAAATACATTGTTGGAAAGTCAATAAATAGTGACCTCATCATTTTACTTTGTCAGTATTACTCTGACAAATGTGTGTGTATATAAATAATATCGGCCGATATATCAATATCGTTATTTTTAAATTGGTATCAGCATTGGCCCAAGAAAATTCAGTATCAATCAGACTCTATATTTCTGCAACCTATAGCTACAGCTTCCACAACTATAGATAAATACACCTTACTGAGCTTAAAAATGTAACTTATTATTTGTATATTTCCATTCTAAATTAGTATTTAATTCATCCAAAAATTCAAAAGAGAAAATTAAACAGTACGTCAATATGTACATCTTTCCCCTCAGTGGCCCCGACTATTAAAGATGGCTCCCAGACAGTGTCAGTGCACATCAACAAGCCAGTAGTGCTTGAATGTGTGGTGAGTGGAGTCCCACCACCTCGGGTCACCTGGAGGAAACATGGTGCAATATTGGCAGGAAACAACCCCAGGTAAAGCACATGACATACAATAATTATGTTCCTGTCTTACACCACTATTTTTTTTACCATTATTTACCATCCATTGCATAATGCCAGATTTAGTATTTCGCTCAGCTTTGTGAACATGTGTGCAGGTACACATTTGCAGAGGACGGCTCTTTACACATCCACTCTGCTCAGGTGACCGACACTGGTCGCTACCTGTGTATGGCAACAAATCAAGCTGGGACTCAGCGCAAGAGAGTAGATCTGCAAGTATATGGTGGGTGGCAAATATGCACAAATGGTGAAAATCACACAAGACCACAGTGACACAATCACTTTATGATCCCTGCTTTCATCTTTTAGTGCCTCCTTCCATCGCTGACAGTCGCACCAATGTGACGGTTATAGTCAACGTTCAGACCACCCTGTCTTGTGAAGCCACCGGAATACCCAAACCCACTGTCAGCTGGAGGAAAAATGGTCGAGCCATCAATACTGACCAGAACCAGAATATGTACAGGTTGATCCAGGTTTTCTCCCTCTCTTTTCTAATTTAGCACCTTTAAAAACTCATGTTGTTATTGAAAACTGCTTAAGAAATTATACAGTATTTTTCATTAATATGTAATCTTATCAATTTTCTATGTGTTTTTAGGTAGTGAATATGTAGTAAAAATATTTCCCAGTACTAATGTCACTTCTTTTAATCATTTCCAGATTGCTATCATCAGGCTCTCTGGTAGTTATAGCGCCCACAGTGGAGGATACTGCAGTGTACGAGTGTGTGGTCTCTAATGAGGCAGGAGAAGACTCCAGATCTGTCAATCTTACTGTCAACGGTAAACAACACTGTATTTGTTTACAGATTTGTTATTAATATTCATCAATATCACCACGTGGAGTGGCTTCATTTCTAAATGGATGATTCATTAATGGCAGTTTCTAATATTTAACTGTTCTTACTGTATTTGTTCCACTAGTTCCTCCATCTATAGCAGATGAACCCACAGAGCTAGTAGTAACCAGACTGTCTCCAGTGGTCATTGCTTGTACTGCATCTGGAGTCCCAGAGCCCACAATCCACTGGAGCAAAGATGGCATGAAGCTCCCCAAAACAGGACCAGGATACAGCATCCTGCCAACAGGTCAGAGTCATATCCATGAAGATCCAGAAGTACACAAGATTTCCTTTTATCTCCCAATATATACACATCATAGGCAGAATAAATAAATTTATTTTGTTATAATTTTGGATGGCCCTGTAAAATGTACTGCTACTATAGATAGGACTTTGGTAATTGTCTTTGATTATATTAATTTGTGTGTGTAATTTGTGTGTGTTGATGTGCACTCAGGTCCAGTGGAGATCACTTCAGCTGAGCTTACCCATTCTGGACGCTACTCATGCATGGCTAAGAACGCTGCAGGCTCCACCCACCGCCACGTGCAGCTCACAGTGCAGGGTAAAAACATCCTGACAAACAATATATTAGGAGACACACTGCTGTTTGGAAGCTGTGCACACTGCAAGAAGCCTAAAAGATTCAATGTTCAAGACTTAATTGCTGCTCATTTTATGACAGATTGATTTTTTGCTGTATCATATGTTAAAAGGACATTTAATGGTAATTACTCAGACATAACACAGAATATTCATGAATTCAGCCATGCAGGTTAGTTTTGATTTTTGGCATTCAACTGTAGGTCTCCCATAGTGACTATATATAGTGTAGTGACCAGATAGACAGGTAATAGACCTTTTTCTCAGGAGGAATTGTACAGTTGTGCTTTTATACTGTGTGCACAAAGAGCCAGTATGCACAGTAGCAAAACCCTGAAACTGACGCAGCTAATAAAATTTTATCCCTCATTAATTTTGTTATTTACACCTGTGTTTCTGGATGCACATCGCTTTTCTAACTAACTGCAAAAGGTTCAGACATCTGTTATTGTGCAGGGCCGTGTGGGCTTAGATATAAAAGTATCTGATTTCTTTTCCTATTTTGTTTAAATAGATCTTATTTTAAAAAAGGTACCATTGCAGGGAGGCTGGCACACAGACTGAAACAATCAGAAAACAGATAATTCATGAAAATATGTTGAATGTTGAATTTTATAGTAACATATAAGTACTGCATGGCTATGACATTCCTTTAATGTGCTATTCTTTTGTTTTTCCACTCCTTCTCCTCAGAGCTTCCAGTGATCCAGTCTCATCCATCTACCCTGGATGTGATCCTCAATAACCCCATCACTCTGCCCTGCAGGGCCACAGGTTCCCCCAGACCCACCATCACCT
>OMNN01028948.1:0-13937 GCA_900302755.1 Chromis chromis
CAAAAGAAAATTACAGTTTGCATTAAGCTTTTTGAGTTATGACAACTTTTAATTACATTATGTTTTACTGCAGTTAAAGGTATTTTTATTACAGCGTAGCATAAAAACAAGTTGATTGCTCTTTAAAATGAAGTTGTTTCAAGTAGTTTTTCCACATCATTAAAAGGAATTTATAAGTGTTAATTATCATAATTATGAACACAAATTTTTAAGTTGGCGAATTTTAAAGAATTAAGTTCCTCCAGTGTTTAGTAGGCAGAGGAGGAGACTTGAAATCCTGAGTTATTAAACCAGTTTGATTGAGTTACCTCCACTTAAATGTAGTTTTAAATCAACTAACATAGAAATTTGAGTTCAACTTACACACAATATTAAGTTGATGCAATTACCAGCATTACTGTGTCGACTCAACCCGTCAGAATAAAGTTTGCGACCTAAAAGGTTCATTTAAATCAGTAAATTAGAATTTTCATCTTCCAGACAGGCATCTAATTAAGTCCAGTCGCCTCGTCCTGTCCTGCTCTCGTAGTTGTCTCATTAATTAACACTAGGTGTCAGTATTAAACCCACACACCTGCCAAAACAAAGCCTGAAACAAGGCCTGTCTTCATTCGCATTACACTGAATCAACCCATAACTCAGTATGTGAAACACGCAACAATCACGGACGAATCCGAGACGTATTTTTCAGCTAAAACAAACTTGTTTGGCCTTTTGAGTGTTTTCCTATTCTGCAGGATCTAGTTTTACATCCAGCTGACCCGTCCCACTAACCTGACCTCCAGCTCCTGACCCACAAACACATGTTTACGCTGCTGCAGGAGGGACGAAAGCCAAGACTCTGTTTGTCTGCACAAACATAAACTCAAGATACCGAGAGAGAAAAAAAGGGCCAAACATGGTGAAATTCACACAAGTTGCCACATAAGTTTAGTCTGGGGCTCGAATGATGATCTGCAAATGAATATTTTATGAGGTCAAAACAACGAAGCAGTAGGAGTCAGTGAAGTCTGAGTCACTGCCCTACCACTATCCTGCATGTTTTAGATGTTTCCCTCTTCCAACACACCTGATTCAAATGATCAGGATCGTTATCAGGCTTCTGCAGAGCTTGATGATGAGATGATCATTTGAATCAGGTGTGTTGGAAGAGGGAAACATCTAAAAGGAGGACCAGGATTGCCCACCCCTGGTTTAAGGAGTGGATGCAAATGTAAAGCATTGAGGCCTTTCATTCAGCATTCAGGCCTTTGAATGCCACAGGGTCACTCAAAGGCCTGGATCATATCATAATTATTCATAGATCCCTTAAAAACAGAGTTAACAAAGTGCTTTGACACATAAACCAATGGTAAGGTTTCCTCAAAAGGCAGAAAAGAGGCCAAAAATCAAGATAAAGTCAAAACAAGAAGATAAAAGATGCAAAAATAAAAGTAAAGAGAGTGTGGTGCTTTAGATGTATGCAGAGCTGATGCAGTTGTCCGTCCTCTTATCAAGATAATGCCACCTATTTATAGATAATCTATTTATTGAGCACAGATGAGCCTCTGCTGGTGTCACATCTACCGCGTGTGGTGGGCATCTTTACACATCTGATCACAACTTTCTGACCGTCTACTTTCCTTTTAAACATCTGCACTGCGCTCAACGATATGAAAGTTTAGATTCAGTTCACTTTTAGGCTCTTTAGGAACCTGATATGAACTTTATCTGTCTTTGTTGTTGCATTTGTCTGCAGAAGTTGGATCCTTGCTGATGACAGTGCACATAAAGGAACCTGTGTGTGGATTAAATCTGCAGGAATAAGTTTCCTGATTACAACGTGCTGACCTCTTGGACAGCCGGGCGATCAGATGTGACCTGTCACCGTGACCCAAACTCTATTTATAATAACAGAGAGCGTAAATTTGAAAGCAAAACGACCTGCGTGTCTTTTTTTTTTAGGTGTTTTTCCAGGTTCCGGAGGGTTTAGTTGGCATGCAGTGAGGTCAGGGTTGCTTACTAGCTGTTGCTGTTTGAGCTGTGGGACTACAGTTACAGTTCCCACATGCTTCCGCTGATCTAAACATCCATGTAGGGTGATGGCTGCTCATATGTCAAGGCTGATTCCCATTAGTCCTGTGTCAGGTCACATCCACCCAGACAGAAATACTTTTGTTGACTTTTGTTGGTGACATAAACTACAATAATTCCATGCATAACATTGTAGGTTCTTAACCTTAACATTTAAGTTTGTCAGGCTAATTTGTATTATATATAGATATAATGTTGTAGCATCTTAATATTATTATAATAGTGTTTATTAAATCTGTAACACCCGTCTTATTTCTCTACTGTAAAGAACTTTGACTCAATGGTTGTCGTTTTAAATGTGCTATACATATAACATTGACTTGACTTCATTTGGCTAATAATAATAATGTTTTTATTTGGATGGCACTTTTCAAGCTAGGAGCGCAGTCCTTTCTTAGACGGCATTAAAAAACAAAATCACATATTTAAAAACACACACAAACATTGTACTGAGATCCTGTAGGACTCTATCTGATATATAGGATCTGATGCAATGTCTTGGTGTGTTGCTTGGCTGCTGTTGTTGCCCTGAAATGCTGATGGAAGTTGCATCAGCCACATCAATCCGAAACATAATAAAAAGATTGACAGGGCAGGCGACCAATCAGAACTCCATTCAGTTAGAGTGACAGCTCCTCGACCAATCATGTTGCAAGATGGGTGGAGGCGGAATTTGAAAAATGGGCCAATTGTGTAACGACTTTTGCTTTGGGTCTCGCCCTATTTGGCGCACCAAAATCTGATTGGGCAAATTGAGAATTCCATAAACATGATTTGTGGAACACAGCAGCAGGGATCCGCCCACCTCTGCCAGACTGTATAAAAGAAGAAGCTCCGGTTCGCCATGTTATCGAGGAAACGCGTCAGAGCAGCTCTACCTTACAGCGGCGAGAAGAACAACCGCGACGTGTTTTAACGGTAACATCTCTCAAAACCTCGATCTTTTAATCGGTTAATTAAGTAAGATTTTACTTTGATCGCCCACATCGGCCGGCAGAGCAGCTGGCCGAAACCGTTTTTGATTTTTTCATCGTTGACCTAAAGGCCTTAGCGGCGGCCATGGATTTTTAAGGCATAATGCGGCGACACTAATGCAACGGCAATGCATCGTGCACGGCAAAACCAACCGCGTAATTCCATCTTCGCAACTGCCAAGC
This sequence comes from Chromis chromis, assembly GCA_900302755.1. NCBI lineage: Eukaryota > Metazoa > Chordata > Actinopteri > Pomacentridae > Chromis > Chromis chromis. Next base: position 3,231 of record OMNN01028948.1, read on the forward strand.
AGTTGGGCTCAAATACCGTCCGCGGTATTCCTACGAGCCAGCCGGTACCGCTTCTGCTGGACCGGAGGAAGCTAACGCTACTAGCCAGTTAGTTCGCTAAGCTAGCAAAGCAGATCCATCGATTCATCTGAACGTCAACATGAAGCCTCAAGACATCACCGCCGGCAAGAGCAGCCTGTGGATCTTCGGGTACGGGTCGCTGGTGTGGAAGCCGGACTTCAGGTACAAGAGGAGCCTGGTTGGTTACATTCAAGGCTACAAGAGGCGTTTCTGGCACGGAGACAACTTCCACCGCGGGAACGACGAGTTGGTAAGATGGCGGATGTTATTTATTGTTTACTCACACATTATTTGTATATTTGTTTTTTGGTGACCGTTAGTGTTTAGTTCAGACCGTTTGAGGCGTCGTCACTGACCCATTTCTCTTCCTCCCCGCAGCCCGGAAGAGTGGTGACGCTGATTGAAGATGATGACGTAAGTGGAAATATCTGCTTCCTATTGGTTCACAGGTGGCAGCGGAGTTTCCGGGTCATGAGTGTTGATGGCAAGCTGATTTAACAGACACAATAAATTATGACTAGTTTTAATTCCAGTTAAAGAAATTATAAATTCCAGACATCTACATTGTGTTTTTTTATTTATTTATTTTGATGATGATTAAATTGAGATTTTAAATTTGAACTGAGCAAAATGATATCTCAAAGTGGAATACTCTCCTGTCAGAATGTAATTAGATGCATTGAATTAGTGTTTTGACTTGGTGAAATGGATATCTGTACTGACGTCAGAAGCTACAGGAAGTCGGAGGTGGTTTCCTTTTCAAACCACCACGTCAGAGCAGCCTGAGGTGGAACTTCCAGTAACCTTCCACAACAAGTCTCTGAACAAAGCTTCAGTTCTCCCCAAACTCCTCCTTGAATAATAATTCTGACGAGTCAAAATCAGATCTATAATTCCAAATAGTCAGTCTCTGCTATTAAATGTTAAAACTGCTTGCCACACTCGTATTCCTTAGAGCTTCAGTAGAAAGTAGCTGGACCAGTTTTTGTTTTTCCAGGACATTTCTCCTCTTCCTCTATGAATGGTGAGGAATCCCAGGTATTTATCCTCAACCCCCCACTTGTTACAGCCTCGTAAATTACGACTCCATTGCCTTGACGTGTGACTGGTTGTAACACCTAGCACCAAATGCTGTCTGTACACACACCATGAGGCATGTGAGAATAAATACCTGGGTGTCTTCCCCACTATTCACAAGTAGTGAAACGTCTTGAGGAACCAAAAGTAAAAGTCAAGTTAGAGCTGCACAAAAAATTTAACTTCATCCCAAAGATAAGGAGTTTTTTGAGAGGCAGACTCCACATGTGCACATCATAGACACAGAATATCACTTAGTTTTTTCCAATATTGTGCAGCCTTAAGTCAGTTTGCCTTCTACTGAAGCACTCAAGGTTTCTATGACCTGGATGACTGAGTAGTTGCAGACTTTTCCAGATGCAAGGAAAATTCCAGACTAAATTCTGCTTCCTTCATCCCACAGGAGAGCACCTGGGGCGTGGCGTTCGAGGTATCAGGCTCCCAGATGGAGGAGTCCCTGAAGTACCTGAACGTGCGCGAGACGGTCTGCGGCGGCTACATCACCAAGATGGTGGATTTCTTCCCCGAGGGGGAGGACCAGTCTCCGGTTCAGGCGCTGGTGTACATCGCCACCTCCGAGAACGCCCTGTACCTGGGGCCGGCCAGCCCGGAAGAGATCGGCACCCAGATCGCCCTGAGCAGAGGGAAGACGGGCCACAACCTGGAGTACCTGCTGCGGCTGGCGGAGTTCATGAGGAGCAGCTGCCCACATGTGGAGGACCACCACCTGTTCTCCATCGAGGCCGCCGCGCTGACCGTGGTGTCTTACCTGTTGGCAGCCCAGTAGCTCGTACCCTCCGCTTCACTCGCCTAAACACACAGACGAGGCTTTAGTCTGTCTATCCACCTGTGTTTTATGTTACCAGCTTCATTCTACCCTCCATTTAATGCACTACAGTGATTAAAAAGGGAAGCATGATCCCAGATTCATTGTTTGAACAGCAGCTACAACATGTTCACTGTAACCATGTGTGTTTGATGCTTTAACGGTTTTTATTTGCACCGGTCAGAATCCGTCCAGCAGTTACCTGTGGTGGTTCAATGTGGTTGTAACTCATGTGACGGCTGCTGTGATGTGTTTTCAGACCTGTTTTTGAAGAGTGGTGTGTGACAACTCGTCCATCTAAAGTCAAATGCCAATAAAAAAAAAATGGAAAGAACACATTTGTGATTGTATTTACTGTGGAGGGAGTCGGTGGGATGAATCTTATGCAAAATGAACGAATACATTTGGACTTAATGGTGCACAAATCTTAAATTACATGCACCCAAGTAAAATGTAATGTTCATCACCTATTAAAATAATAATGCATTGGTTTTATATAGCACTTTTCTGGACACTCAAAGACGCTTTACATTGAATTATTCATTCACTCCATACTTGGTGATAAGCTCATATGTAGCCACAGCTGCCCTGGGATAGACTGATGGAAACCAGGCTGCCATTCTGCCCCATCGGCCCCTCCGACCACCACCAACCACTCACTCACACTGCATTCACCCAGGCTTCCTGGTGTTCCCTCACGGTCTCCCATCCAGGTACTGACCAGGCCCTACCCTGCTTAGCTTCTGAGATCAGGCATCCACAAGGCGGTATGGCCACAGTTGCGTTTGTTGTGAGGAAAAGGCTGGGAATATTCTAAACAATCTGACAAAAGGGTTGGTAGAACTATAACGATTCATAAGTTGGTTATTAATACTTACTATATTCTGATTTCCAGTTTTTTAAATGTGACTATTTTGTAGTTTCTTTCCTCCTGACATTTTTTAAATAAATGTAAAAGGCACCAGATGATTGAAGGAATAAAAACAAAGCCTCCTCAGGCCTTTAAAATAATCTTAGAATTAAGTGATCTGACAGTAAAATATCTCCTTACTGACAACACTTTTCCACACCGAGGTCGTGACCCCTGATGAGGGAGATTTGTATGTTGAAGGACACATACCACACATGTCAGCCATACATGGCCTGGAGCTTGTTCCAGCCTCAAACACGTCTCGTCACATCAGACTTGCAGATTGTTCTCAGCAGTAGCGTCCTATTAAAGCAGTGAAGCTGGGTTTTTGGATCAGGAACCTGCAGGACACAAACATACACTCCAAACACTGACCGGAGCAGCTTGTTCCTTGGATCCGAGTCAAGAGTCTATCTAGGTGTACAGTCTTATATAACAGGCGGCCGGGAACAAGCCCAGACCTGGAAGTCCTGTGTTTACGAGTCTGCTGTGTGGTCATGTCAAAGAGCACCAGGAAGAACAGGCTGCTGAGGGGCTTTGGCGAGATGAAATCTTAGTGATCAAGACTGAACCGTCTGAAAATATACATACCGACATGATTACAGGTGAACTTGACACCTTTAAAACTCATAAAATGTCAATTTAAGTGACTTGATTGGGTTGTTTGTATAAGTTTTATCAGGTCAAGACGTCATTATGTAAAATATATTTGTTAAAGGGTCAGTTCACCCGAATTACAGTTACTCTGCAGCTACTTTGATAATCAATTTAAGTTGTTTTCAATGGGAAAGAAGTCTAAATTCAGTTTATGGGAAACTATTTTGCTCTGTAGAACTGTTATTCGTGTATTTAATTCTGTTTTAATGAAAGTATATGTTTAAAAAGTGTGATTTAAAACTGAAAACTGCATCTTAGATCCCCTTTTCCACATTTAAAACAACAGATTCTGACAAAAAAAATGCTTTCAGGGAAATTTGTAGGTTTAAGATTAACATTACAAATCTCTCTGACTAATTTAAAACTTATAGAAAGATTCCCTTTAAAGCAGCGTTTAGTGACAGTAGAGAGGAACTATACCCTTTCAACAGGAAGAAACCTCCAGCAGAACCAGGTTAGGGAGGGCATACGTCTACCTCGACTGGCTTGGGTGAGGCGAAAGATTAAAAAAAATAGGAAAACAGACAACAAACAGCAGAACAGTAAACACTGGGAAGGCTGGTAATTGCAGATTAGAAAACTCCAGAGCCAGAAATACCTGCAGAGAGGACAAAACACAAACTATGGACGAATGAAGTTAATGACGTGATGGTGGCAGATATTTAGGTGCTGGGTCAAAGAAACAGCCACATGAATGCAGGACCCAAAGGTTTCCCAGTGTTCTTCACTTCACCAGTCAGTGGTTCTAACGTTGTGGCTGATCACTGCAGGTACAGTAGCATCAGGATTCACAGCAAAATGACTTAATGTGGCTGAAGGAACAGTATGAACAGGGCTTGGATGAAGACAAACAATGAGGATGTAATGCTTTTGTTTATGAGATTGTGCTGAAATAGAGTTGGAGGTGTGGGTTGTTCTTTTGTGTGACTAACATACATAAATAATATAAGTACAGTCATGACGTGTATATTGATGCTGACCAGGAGAGCTGTCCTGTGTTGTTTAAGTGTTGTGTATGAATCTGTTTATACTTGCATTTTTGTTTTTGTTTTGTTTTTTGTGTGTTTTTGTGCATATTTTGCTGTAATGTAAATTGCATTGGCACGCTGTAAGATCTGAATGGACCCCAGGAAGAATAGCTCTTGCTTTGCTGGAGCTAATTGGGGATCCAAATAAACAGAAACAGAAACGAGGAACCAAGAAGGCTGCAGAACAAAGCCACGGTTTAAAAAAGGTGATTCAACAACAACTGTTATGTTTTGAGCTTCACAAACAACATCTGAACGTATAACCAAAGGACAAAACTCCTGACAAAAGCATCGTAAAGTGTTTTCTCACCCTCGTGCTGCAAGCAGATGGATTTATTTCAAGGGAAACCCACAGGATGCTCCTCGGCCAGTAAACCGATGCTTGCAGCTGGCAGCAGTCCAGCGATATACGATCGTCCACTTGCAGGAAACCCGATGACTGTTCTGGTCGGTGCAGCGGAGGAATATGAAGCTTTGTTGCAGCAGGAGTTTTGTGAAACTCGTGGCCTCTCACATCTCCACTGACCCCGTTTCAGCTGCACTTTTCAACCCGACGTCTTCTACGAGCGGAGTATTTCACATCTTGTCCTCCTTTACATCATACTCGTAGTTTCAATGGTAGCATCTGGACTTGGTTGAGTAGCTCCAAGACGTTCCACCTTCATCCAAGAGGCTTCATCAGTTCTAAATTGACTGGTTGGGAGTTCCAGGTTTTAGACTCTTCAGGATCCATTAACACTGTTGAAACTCCAGTCTGCTGGGTGAGTGTTGACCCTCATCTCATTATGCGAGTCATTAGGTCCTTCCCTCTCACAATGGGTTTCGTTAGGGCACTTTATGGCCAGGTGTGAACGGTTTCTGTTCTTCCTGGGTAAAGAATGTAATACTGCTAGTACACAGGTGAGAGGTCATGTCTCAAGCCTCCCCCTCTATTCAATGAAGGTTTTTCTAGTTTAACAAAGATGGCTTCCTACAAAGATGGCTTCCTTCATCCCCCTTCTCAAACCATCTGTCCTAAAACAGTCTTAAGACAGATGGTTAGAGGAGGGTGAAGGAAACCATCTTTTTTAAACTAGAAAAACCTCATTGGCACCGTTCACACCTGGCCATAAAGGGCCCTAACGAACCCCATTGTGAGAGGGAATGACCAAACGACTCACATAATGAGGGAGGGGCAACACTCACCCAGCAGACTGGAGCTTCAATAGTGTTAATGGATCCTGAAGAGTCTAAAACCTGGAACTCCCAACCAGTTAGTTTAGAACTGATGAAGCCTCTTGGATGAAGGTGGAACGTTTTGGAGCTACTCAACCAAGTCCAGATGCTACCATTGAAACTACGAGGACAACCATGACCTGGATGACTGAGAATCTTCACAGACACTTCCTTTCTATTACTTTTGTGCATCTTTTACACATTTCAAGTACAATGAAAACCCCAAACAGTCACCAAATATCTGAGATTTAGCACTCTTTTATTTTATCTCGACTCCTCCTGTTAGTAAAATGGCGGATGCATTTCTCCATTATGTACACATGACCTATAAAAATAGACAGGCAAACGAGGGAAAAGCCAGAGGAAATGTCGCTCTCATCATTATGTACATCAATATAGAACATCATATTTTAATCACACTATAAACACAAAAAACAAACCTAGAACAGATGTAGTGCTCAACTCAGGATGCAAACTTTTCGTGTTGGTTTTTTTTTCCTTCCTAAAACATCAATGACATCGAAGAGAACCACAGACTCAGTCATCACAGAAAACATCTTCTGAAAAATAAAGATAAAAATGGCTTCAGAATTCACAATTTACACTTTTACATGTGAATAATTATCGCGAATTGCCCGTTTTTTAACATAATTCAAATAACTTAAATAGCAGACAAGCAAATAGTCAATTCATAAATTTACTGTTAGCAGCACGGCTGTATCAACCCCTCATTTTGGAATATAGTTTTTACATTATTTTCCCATTTGGACAAAAAATAGAATTACTGGAATACATTTTATGGACAAAATCTTTTCAAAGTTTTAACACCTGCCATGTTGGTTCGGGCACTCGCGTCGTTTATTACAAAAATAGGAGCTTTAGTAGAAAAGCTGTGTTGTTTGGTAAAGTGTTTAGGGAAGGTTGGGGTTCACATTGAGCTCTTGTGAAATGCAGAATCCTCCACCAGTTTGCACTGAGCGCATCTACAACATTTAAATAACCTAATGTACAACCTATGAGAATCACCAGGAAGACGTGGCTCAGTGCATCCGACGGAAACTCCTTCGTCTCGCCGCCTCTGGCAAACGCAAGGATGTGGAAAAAGCCCTTTTTTAAAACTACACGTGTTGCTTCATGTCTTTGTCGTCGTGTCACGGGCCGGGCGGCAAAATCAAGAGAGATTCCTGTCCCCCGGTGGAAACGGTTCTCGAAAAAAAGCACTTGGAAATACTCCAAACACAAATACTCCTCGGACCGGGACACATTAAAATCCAACTGAAATAAGTGATGTGGAGGCTGGTGGAGACTGGACCTTCAGATGACTGTGAGAGTGTCCAGAGGTTCAGGTGCTGAGCCTCAGGTACTATAAATACTGTACTCCCTATTTATTAGTTTAGGCATAGGGGCGTCTGTGGGGGTCACAGTGAAGAGAAGGTCAGTTTTCTGTTGTGTGTTTTGGGCCACATTCATGTGTGTTTAGTGCATCACCGAGCCCCAGGACCACCAGGGCCCTTCCCCTTCCTGACCGCACCGTGGCTGCTGTGGTGGTGGCCGTGAGCCAGCTGCTTGTGGGGGCTCGGGGTGGACGTGCCTCCTTTGGCCTGGGGAGAGGAGCTTCTGCTGGGGTTGAAGGCCGGGCCGGTACCGGACCGACCCAGGGAGGGCTGCAGGGGGCTGGACGCAGCGAGGCCGGCTGAAACACAAAAGGAGAAGATTGCGTCTCTTGTTGTTACAAGCGCGTCCTGCTTCATTACAACTCAGTCATAGTGTGCTGTTTTTGCTTACTTAACTAGGGTTGCTAATCCGATCTCAACAATCAGGATCAGCATTTTTTAACTGATCTGTTTCATCTTTATTGAGCACAAACCTAAGCCTGGTCCTTTGTTTACTTTAAGCAGCTAGTATGTCTGCATTGTGGAAATATGTTAAATTGGAAAACAAAAGCCCCTTGTAACATCTGCAAAGTGAGTATTCTGAGTGGGAGCAGGGCTGTATTCAATACTACCAGCTTGATATTGCACCTAAAACTCTCACTGGAACACACGGAGTTCATTTGGGCAGCTCAAATCTGAAGCAACACACACTGAGGAGACTTTAAAAAGGACAAAGAAATGTCTTCGAAACAGCAACAAGGCCAAAACAAACAGAGAGGGGAACTGAATCCATCGCACTGGATAACCAGCCCATCACTTTGGTGAAAAATGCAGGTTTTCACCATGTTTTGGAGCTTTGTATGGAAATGTCTATTTGCACAAATCAAAACGCCATTTTTTATGCAGCACTTGAGCTTTACAACAAGGTTCCTGACCACCTACGAGGTCTTTTATCAGATGTGGCTGCTGCTGGTTTTACAACTTCAGTTTTTTACTACAGTTCTACAATTTCATTTAGCAGACGCTTTTATCCAAAGTGACGTACATAGGTAGGTAGTTGGGACAGCATTAAGGACCTTGCCTAAGGGTCCTCACTGGATACCTGCACCCTGACCAGGATTTGAACCACTGATCTCCCATGCCAAGGTCTGGGGTGTTAGTCACTGAGCTATCCAGCTGCTAGTTACTACTAGCTTTATTACAATTCTGCACTTAGCAAGTTAGTTAATTTTTATTGTGACTGTGAACATTAGTCTATGGCACCATTTCAAAGAGGAATTTGTGTTCTAGTTTTGCTGCTATAATGCGGCAGTACCGGCAATTGGAGTTGTGACGAGACATAATTTAGTTTTTATTTTGGTAAAACATATAAAACCAAAGTGGAACTGTGCTAAGGTTGTTCCCTTTGTTATTCTGCAAAAGGAAAATAACATTTAGGAACAGGCTCGGATGTAGAAATGCATTTTTTTCTTAATGCATCACAGAACTATTCAATTGCCAAGACTGGGATTGATTTTAAAACCTTAGTATACTGGAAGTGTGCACTTTGCAACTGCATGTTCTAGGAAAATGCTATTGGATTGGGACTCGGTATCTGCAGATACTCAATATGAAATGACTCAGATTGGATCAGTGACAAACAAAGGAACCTCCCTATAGTTAACTGTTTCATGCTGACATTCTTATTTAACAACAACAAGAGGTGTTCAAATCTGAATATAAAGACAACATAATAAAAACAAAAGATACAAGACAATGTCAAGCTCTACTTGAATGAAACGTCAGTGAGAAGAAAGTACCAGCAACTTGACGCCCCGAGATATAACAACCAAGTATTTAAACTGTTATGTTAATCTTATTTCTCATTGGAAAGCAATTAAGGTCAACATCTGTGGCCTTAAATCTGATGCATAACTAACGTTGACTTGACAAGGAATGAAGCAACACAAGCACATATGTCTGACGTTCAAACCATCACATTGAATGATCCTCACCAACAGACAGCGAAATGTTTTCTCTAATGTTCTCTGTGGTGTTCACAGCGATGCCCTTCCATCATTTTTTAAAAATTATTTCCAGCTGTGAGCATCTCATCCAAGCCCTCCGTGCAGCGCATGGTGGGTGAATTATGTCAATTCACAGCACAATGAAAACTCAAGGGTTTTCAGTATGAATGCAGCTTTTGTGCTCTTAATTTAGTCTTTTTTTCCAACGTCCACCCAGTATGCCCTCTGCTTCGAATCAGTACGCAGCACGAAAACGGGGTCAGATAATGGCTGAATTTGTCCTCGGAGCATCTGTCTGATTGGGCTGCAGTCTCCAGGTCAACCGGTCCACTGGTTGGTGGATATGGTTAGACCAGGTCAGCAGAAAACACCACAAACACACACAGAGCCATGTAGTTATCACAAACACTGCTCCTAACAAAGCTCTTCAGATCTAACTGCAGTGAAACTAGTTCAGCCTGTTCAGTTAAGAGACAGAAGGTGTTTATGTGAAACAGAAGCGTCCCCCAAAAAGGTTAAGAAGAATCATTTGTACTCGTAAGACATTACTTTTTCGTATAAGTTCAGTAATGTACAACATCAGTTATTGTTTTTATAATTCTTAATACACCAAATAAGATATCCTTAGAAGAATAAGCTATCCCACTTTTTTCATAGATTAACTTGTACATATGATTTTTTTAAACTAGATTTTTATATTTGTACTTTTAAAAGTGTCGTCTGATTGTGTGAATGCACTGACAGGTTTGTTGTACACTGTGCAATGACAATAAAGTAATATTATTCTACTATCCAGCATCAAATAAACTAAAGCATGTACACTGATCAGGCATAACATTATGACCCCCTGCCTAATATTGTGTTGGTCCCCCTTATGTGGACCAAAATGCTCTGAACCATTGGACATGGACAAGAGGACCTCTCAGGGTGTCCTATGGGGTCTGGCACCAGGACCAGGGCAGTGGATCCTTTAGGTACTCTCCTTGTGCAGTGGGGCCTCTGTCAATCCAACTGGTTCCACTGCATCCTGTTGATGCTTGATCAGAATGGGGTCTAGACCAGTGGTCTTCAACTGGTCCAGCCTCAGGACCCTCTATGTCTCATAACGGTTGCGACCCAAATTTTTAAAGTTTGCTGTTCCTGTTAACAAATGAAGGTTTATCTGGGTGTAGTCTCAACGTATTTTGATACAGCTTGGGGAATTTTTGGCTTATTTTTTGCTCATTTTGGTATATTTGGACACTTTTGCCAAGTTTTGGGGCATATTTTGGTCCATTTTGACAGATTCTGAGCATATTTTGGTTTATTTTTGGCACGTTTTAGCATAAATGTCTCCACTAAGCTGGCAGAGCCACATCTAGAGGTTAATAGTGGGCAACTACTGGTGTCACCACCACTAAATATCCTGCTATTGAAAGCAAACTGTGTCAGAAGAAACACGTCCTTCAAAATAAAAGACTTTATACCACTACTTTTTTGGGGGGCGCATGCTTCTGCGACCCTCTAAAAATGGCTTCGCGACCCGCTTTTGGGTCCCGACCCACCAGTTGAGAAC
>OMNN01028949.1:0-12276 GCA_900302755.1 Chromis chromis
CCACGTGTGCTTTCAGGTACTTGGTGTGTGTGTGTGTGTGTGTGTGTGTGTGTGTGTGTGTGTGTGTGTGTGTGTGTGTGTGTGTGTGTGTGTGTGTGTGTGTGTGTGTGTGCATCTAAGAGAAGATTGCACAATTTGTAGTGAGGCTGAGGCGTTTGAAAACTCACACGAGACACTGTGTTCATACCTTCTGTACGTGTTGATGTCGCTGCATGTGAGGGTGTGTGTACGTCCACAGCAATATATCCGAACACACCAAGTCCACACACACTAAACCACGATGGCACACGAGCACCCAGAAGCCGACACAGAGATGATACACAGTCACAGCGGCTCTGCTGACCCACAGTTACCTCTCCGCCATCCTCCCTCCATCCATCCTTCTATCGTTCCCTTCATCCCTCTGCTTATCCCCCCTTTCCAACCCTTCTCCCTCCTTTCATCTCAGATCAAATAATATTTCCAACCCATATTCCCAACCAGCTATTCCCCCAATGGCTATAAGTGCTACAGCTTTGGAGATTTTCAATACACTTTACCCGCAATTTGGCTGAGTGATTCTAAAAAAGTTTTTTTTTTAGAGGGGGAGGAGGGTAAAAGCGTGTGGCGTTACATGATGCTAACTGGTTCCTTTGTCTCTTGTCTCGTCCTCTCTCTCTTTCTTCTTCTATTATTTGTCCCCTCTTTGCTCTTTCTCTCTGTCACAGATGAACAGACCAATCCAGGTGAAGCCAGCAGACAGTGAGAGTCGAGGAGGTACTGTACGCCCTTCTTTACTGCTTCTCCTCCCCCCACCCCTCTTCCTCGCTACCTTCCCTTCCCTCTACTCCCTTTCTTTCTTCTACCCCTACAAACATGCTGCCTGTGTGTATCAGCCTCACCATTATCTGTCCCATTAGACGATGCCCTGTACCTCGACGCAGGCTGACAGCACGGCCTGGCCGGACCCTCCACTATTCAGAACACATTATGTAAACAGGGCTCTTCCTGGCCAGCGCAGCCTCCAGCTCCTTTCTTGGAGTTTCATCATATGCGCTGATGCATGTACATACACAGAAACACGCATGCCTTGTCATGCTTTGAGGGGAAACAGGTAGCTTCTTTTGACAAATTCCCTTAAAAACCCGTCCGCGGCGAGGCAAACTTTATTTGAGTCATGTCAAAAGTTTGCGTCGGCCAAAAAGAAATGCAGATTTCGCGTGGATGTAAGCGGACATCTCGTCTGGTATTTTTTGCGCGTCGTGCCTTATTGACAGCTAAGACTGCTTAAAGTGAATTTTCTATGTCTAGACATGTAGTGACCTGCTCCTGACATCAATCAATGGACTGTACAAGAGAAGATTGATGTAGTTTGACCATTTTTGGCTGGAGTCTTTCAAACTTTGCAGTTGTTAATATAATTGGCACCAGAGCGATTCTCCTGCCACAAGAAAGAGGGAAAGAGAGAGAGAGAGACAGGAGGGGGGCAAAAAAGAAGAAATAGAGCATGCAAGGAGTTGAAGGTTGATAAGCAGGAGGAGCATAAGGACTGAGAAAGGTGTTAGTCTGTAAAGAAATAAAAAATCTTTAAGGAAAGGAAGAGAGATTGTGCAACATCCTCTTCTATTTAGTTTGGTACTTCTCTGAGTATGATTGATGGAGCGGGAGGGAAGAGAGGCAAGCACCGAGCGTGAGGAAGCAAAGTGAGGGCAATGCGAGACGGCCATACCTCTGTCTGTCTCTCAATGTACGTCCTCGGCTCCCTCTCTCGTCTATTCGCCACACTTATATTTTTCCAAGATTGTTTTCTTTCCTTCTCAGTCCCTTATTTTTTCACACATTCCAGCAAAACTACACACGATAATGCTGTAATGCTGGGGTGTTGCATTTCTAATTACGATAGCGGAAGAAGAACTCATATCTTTTACTTAAATACAAGCAAACACAGTCCAGGAAAAGTACATAAACATTACCAGCAGCATGCATTTCTGGTATCAAAAGCAAAAAAAATCCTCCTACTGCAGAGAAATGTCCGCTGTGACGGTTTTATTATTCCATAGTATATTAATAGAACGCTGATACTGACGCATCGGTGCAAGTGGCATTTTCCTTATGTGGCCGGTCCAGATGGAGCTATATTTTAATATTTCATATACAGTCACTTATGTAATCCAGTTGTTCCCAATTTACGAATGGGTGACAAAATAAATCTGGGCAGAGAGACTCTGATTAATGGGGAACCTTTTTTTGGTGAAATAATGATTAATTTTACCTCTTTGGGATTACTTATTTGAAAATGAATAAGTGACTCTTCAGCGGAACTGCTAATAGACTTCTGAAACATGGCAGGGATTCCCGACTAGGCACTGCTTATTGTAAAGGTTTGGAGCCGCTGATTTAATGCTCTGTATTTTAAAGGCTTATAATATGGTGTCGACTAACTGTATCTTTCTAATAATAATAGATGTATCAGAGTAAAAAAGTTCAACATTTCATCTCCGAAATGAGCTAAAGTACTAAGAAGCACAGAATGAAAAATACTCAAGTTAACCCTCTGAAGCCCAGGCAGTTTCTGGGTGTTTTTCCTCACCGTTAGCTCATTTCTTATTGCAGTATAAAGTCCTGCACCTCTATGGAAAAAGCACAACCATGGCTAGAAGTATAGGGGAAAAAAAGTAAAAAATGTTGTATTATTTACAAACCTGTGGAAAAAATTGATGGCTTTACATGCTATAGATATTTTACTACTTACATAGTTAATTTGTTTTCTAACTTGTGCCCTGTGTAAACACTGCCTGCAGTTCATCCCAATTCAGCCCAAAACACCCTGATTTTTTGTAACTGTTAGTTTCAGCTGAGTCAGTAAGGGGTTTCCCAGTTGTTTCATCGTTTGCAGATTTTTTGGGGGTTTTTACAGAATCTCGCTGAGGCAAATGTTTGAATGAGACATGTAGAATAAAGTGATTTGGGTGAAATATCATGATCTTAAAGTTAGATTTGGTTAATGTTCCTAATGGAATCGTACGTCACAGATGAGTAGTTCAAGGACTGTTGGAAAGTTGAAAATCTGACTGTTCTTTCTCATTTCACAGTTTCTAGCTCTAGTGGCATAATGGTGTAATCTTGGTGATTTTTTTTAAACATGCCTTTCAAGCCTGCTGATTGGTTTTGGGGTTCATAGGGTTAAAGTACCCCGGTAAGTTAAGAACAGCACTTGAGTAAATAAGTTACTCTCCACCACTGGTTAATTGATAATGTCAGTGAGGAAGGATCTGTTAAACTGATAATGCTATAAAACGAAAAGCATGGCAAAAATCAATAATGAAATTAGAAACTACTACTTTTTATATATCTTTAATACATCCAGCCAACTAAATATTACTGTAGAGGGAGATGAGGGAGCCATTGTAATGTACTGTCTGTGTGTGTGTGTTGGAGAGAGAGAGAGTTTTGCATCGCTGTTGAGACTCTGGTGTATATTGATTTGCTCTCTTGCTGAATATGAGTGTGTTTGTGCATGTGTGTGTGTGTGTGTTAAGTCTTTCCCCAAAGAAAGATGTAATGTTTATTGGAGGCTTCCCTGGAGAACTGTATGCTTTGGCCACCAGTGAGGTGTGTACTATGAATGTGTCTAAGAGGATGTGTGTGTGGGGGGCCAAACATTTTGAGATTTGTGTGTGCGTGTCCGTGCATATGTGTGTGTCCTGCACCTCTGATGTGCGCTACACTCTTGTAAACACTCACCACCCCGTCCCACTCCGCCCCCACTCCCCCCGGTGCAAGGCCAGAGCGCAGATTAGTCTTGTTGACTCGGCAAGGACACCCTGTCAGGCGCAGGCAGCGGGGGAACGGACCCCAAGCACGCATGCATGCACACACACTCACAGACACCAGCACCTACACACACACATTAATTTGCAGAGCACATTCAAGAGGCAATCGCACTGAGGCTCATTAATTTCCAAACATATACATCCGTTTCCACAAAGCTCAGATTCTACGTAATGTAAGAACAGACGACAGCCCCCCGAGCGCTGACGCATCTGCCGCTGTTGGCACTAACACACTTTCGCCGTCTGCTTCGCAATTCCCCTCAAACATTCATTCAGTGACGCAAGCACACTGTCACGACCTGACACATGAACTGAACTGATGCCGGACCTCAGTCTGAACGTGTTGTTTTCCATTCATCCATTCATTTTTCCAATTCTTCTTGGAAGCATCTAAGTTTGTTTGCAGAAAAACAGGGAGAAACAAATATATTTGCTTTGGATTACTTGAATTCCTGAGGGGCTGTTTTACCAAATGTTAAGAAATGCCTATTTTAAGGCAGAAGAGAGCAGCAGTTACTACGTGCAAAAAAAAGAGTGGTTGCTATGTGTTCACAAATGAGAAATAGACCAATAGATGTGTTAATTGGTGCTGTGTGAACTGATAGTATAAACAAGTTAGTCTCTTCATGTTTACCTGATGTTTTCAAAGTGGTTATCAGTGCTTTTCATTAGAAACAATAAGAAAAATACATGCACATCAGCCTCCTTTCCAACTCCACATTCATGTAGCCGTCTGCTGAATTCCACATGATCTTTGATTTATGCACGTTACTCGTTATTTATATATTTCTGCACATTTAATAGTAATAACAGCAACAAATGTGCTATTCCGTGTAACCGAGTTCCCCCGGAAAGACTGTGAAACTGAACTTGGTTAAATTTTAATTATGTTGTGACCCGAGGACAGGCACGGCGACGCATCTGTCTCGTCTCGTTCCTGACACCTGTGGCAGCGCAATTCCTATACGTAGTAGTTTTGATGGATTCAGTCAAAAAATAAAATGTCAGAGTTAGACTCGTGGAATGTCAGACATGTCATTTTTAATTTCTGTCAGGCCACGTCATTTCATGGCCAACAAAAACATCTGGTGAGATAGTTTCCAGGATGTTGTGTACAGGATACCGCCTCTCTACAAGTATTCATGTTTATCTAAATACAAAATATAAAAAAGAAAAAGAGATTCGCCTGTCGCAAACACACTTTCTTGCGTTCAACAGGGAGAGTATTTTATTCTCCTCTCATGTTTGGGTGTATTATGGTTGTCAGGTGAAATCATCGGGAAGATTTTTTATTTACATACTAACTTACTCTGGATCCCAGCACCTTCCACTATGACAAGGAAAAATAAGACTGGTGCAGTGGTGAAATCACAGGTGTGGTTGTCTGCCATAAATAAATAAGCAGAAACATTAGTCTCTCTTTGTAATTTAATGACTTACAGAGTTAAATCAGGGGTAGTAATGGAAACAGGCATGCTGCACACTGCCTGTTTTCTTTTTTTTTTTTTCGTGGTAAAGCAGTTCAGATGCTACAGATGAAGCCCCAAAATAAATGAATAGGCTCTTATCTAAACTGTGAAGCCACTATACAACTGTAAGCCAAATCAGCTCGGTATCCGAGATATTAACCAGTAATAGCATTTATCACATAGGGATTAGGGAACATTCACCGCAAAGCAAAGCAAAAAGTACTGAACATGATGTGAGAGAGGACTGTTGTTAGCTTCATACAAACTTTTGACATGCATGATGCCAACCCCACTCCCATAGGACAGAAACTACACATTAAAGGTTGTTCTTGTTTTGATCATCATCTACTGCAACTTTGCAATAGACAGCTGGTTATAGTATGAAGAAATTTCAAGCCAGATACGCAGAAACTGCTGTGGACTTCAAGGAAAGCACATACCAAGGATAATGTATTTTAACTCAATTTAAAACTCAGTTAGCACCACTATAAGAAAGGATTACATCATTAGTGTCAGTGAAATCTGTTGCTGAATCTGAATCAACTAACTCTACATGTTGTGGCTTTATTTAAAACATTCATCAGCATCTTCCAGTGACTTATTATGAACTCTTTAATTGTTATTCTATTGGAAGTGCATGGAGCTGAACACATAACAACAGACAATTTAAAAGCCTCAGCCAAATTACCTTCACACCTTAATGATATTTAAAGCTGTGCTTGTAACTGAAGAAAATGGGCAGCTAACGCAAGAGTTTGTGCGTCATTGCCAGTGTGAAAATTGGTGCATTCTGTTGTCACCAAACCTCTCTGATAATTTCTGCATGCTTTTCTAAGCATGAGCAAAACTGCTGCTATTTCAGTGAATCGAAGCGTGTCTTTATGTAGAATATCAAAAGGCATCTCTGATCCCCTGATCGTGACCTATTCCTTTTCCTTTTAGAAGACAGAAAGCTCTTTGTGGGCATGCTCAACAAGCAGCAGTCAGAAGATGATGTGCGGCGCCTCTTTGAGTCCTTCGGCAGCATCGAGGAATGCACCATCCTCAGAGGTCCCGACGGAAACAGCAAAGGTGAGTTTATAGCTGTTTATGACTTTGAGCCAGCAGACTTTTTCACAGGCTGCTGCACAGAAATGATTTGGCCTTTCGAAGTTGGTGACTTTGCAAAGTTCTCCTTAAACACTCCATGTTGAGCGATGTCAAAGCAGGCAATTTCACAATCATCAGAGGAGCCTTTACATAAGAATACTGTAGATTCGGTAAATTTAAATGCCACTGGAAAGCTTTGCCCACAGGGATGAGAGATATAAACCACCAACTCTTTACAGATGAACCCCATTAACCTCATGAGTCAACCTACATGGCTCTGATAAAGAGGGAAAAAAACTAAGTCAACCTCCTTATTAACCATCGGGCTTTGTGTCATGCCAGAAAAATGTCCTTTCAAAATGTTGTCAGAGTGCTACACAAGTTCACTGCATGAAGTTCATCAGTGGGCTTAGCAGCCAATCAATGAGGCCCGATGATAACTAAGCCTGATGATTACAGTGGGCTTGATCATTCCGATTCCTCCGTGAAGCTCCATTAACAAGGCTTCATCAGCCAGCTTACTCGGCTAAGTGGGCTTTAGCTCAATAATTACTGGGAACTTGATCATTCAAATTCATCAACGGCACTTGTCAATAGTAAGTGACACCAGAATGCTGTGGCATTTTAAGCCCCATCAGAGGATCCCCAAGTTGTTAATGGTGTCAGAGTGGCATGTTTAGCCTGCTTATTGAGCGTCGAGCAACACTGATGCAGCAGCAGAGCAGGCTGTCTTCACTAAATGTTTGTTGCTGTAATCCTGTATGAAATTTACCCCAGGTGAAACAATAAACCTCTCTGCTTTTTGTCCTGCTACTGGAAACACTTTCTTGCAATACTGTATGATGTGCTTTTCAGAAAACTTTTGTCTTTTGTTCCTCACCGTCTCTTTATCCCCTTTTACTCATTTCTTCTCTCGCTTTCTTTAGGCTGTGCATTTGTAAAATACTCCTCTCATGCTGAAGCTCAGGCAGCCATCAGTGCACTACACGGCAGCCAGACAATGCCTGTGAGTACGCCGTAACTGTGTGTGATCATGTAGGTGTGTGTGTGAGGTGACTCACACAGAGAGATGAGTCAAATGGCACCTAATTACCTTTTTAAAGTTAAGTTATACTTTATTAATCCCAGTGAGGAAATGTGTCCTTTAGACATGACCCATCCCAACTTTTTTTCTGGGCAATGGGTGCCAACGGTAGCTCTGAGGCCGTTGCTTTGGCCGGAGTTACAGGCGAGGATGTGTGTATGTGTGTGTGCGAGCGCAGATACAAGCTGATGTCACTTGTCTATCGACCCACACTAACATGTGCTGCCTGTCGTGTGTGTGTGTGTATATGTGTGTGGGTGGATGGGTGGGTGCACAGGGTGCTTCATCCAGTCTGGTGGTAAAGTTCGCTGACACGGATAAGGAGCGCACCATCCGCCGCATGCAGCAGATGGCTGGTCAGATGGGCATCTTCAACCCTATGGCCCTGCAGTTTGGAGCCTACGGAGCCTACGCTCAGGCAAGACGCCCCGCAAAACGTCTTTTTAATCCAGTTATTTATTGAGTGAGATTAAATGGAGTGCTCAAGTCCAGCTAACATATAAATGTGAAATAGGAAAAGAAGTAGTGTAAACTAAGAAACACACATTATTCCAGATTCAACACCTGTTTTCTACCTAATAGCCTCTGTGTCTTGCCCCTTTCCTTTTATTTTGCATTTCTTAACTCAGTAATCTCAAAGCCTCTCTTGTCTTTCCTTTTACTACTCTCCACCCTCCTGACAATCCCACCCTCTTCTACTCCACCTACAGGTGCAGCAGCAGGCAGCGTTGATGGCGTCGGTAGGTCAGGGAGGCTACCTCAGTCCAATGGCAGCCTTTGCAGCTGCCCAGATGCAGCACATGGCCACCA
This sequence comes from Chromis chromis, assembly GCA_900302755.1. Classification (NCBI taxonomy): domain Eukaryota; kingdom Metazoa; phylum Chordata; class Actinopteri; family Pomacentridae; genus Chromis; species Chromis chromis. The sequence goes on from OMNN01028949.1 coordinate 8,265, forward strand.
TCAATGGCATCCCAGGAGCACCGCTGACCCCCACGTCAGGTAACAGCAGTTAAAGGTCAAAGGTTGAAGGAACATGCAGGATTTTTGAGTGTTTCCATCTGCTGTAGAAAAGTCATATATTGACCATTTTCTGAAGCAAATCATACATTTGCGTGTGCAGGGATAAGCTAACATTACTGTTCCCTGGGGGACCTGGCAGTAAGGCAATATGGTGGACCTCAAAAATGGAGGTCATATGATGATTTTCATGAGCAACACAACATTAGGTAGCATCACCCTGGGTTGTTTGGAGGCCATCACTGGTAGAAACAAAGATAAATCTGCAGACTTTTAGATGCATTTAGGTGTTCAAGAGTCACTAGCATAACAGCAAATGCAGCTCACTAAATATAGATGAGATTTTACAGTTAAACCTGTACATCCTATTTATTCATATTTATTTTTATATTGACAAGCAACCTATGGAGCAGCAGCCTGGGCCATTAATAAACTGGCAAAATTCCATATTCCCAGAAGTAAACTTGTAAATTATAAATAACTCGACAAATGGAACTCCAGATTGACACAGATCGCTTAGAGTGATTGGAATGTGAAATGTTTTTGTAAAACAAATATTTAAGTATTGATGAATATAAAAATAATGGTAATAAGATTTTTGGTTGCCAGTTTAAATAATGGCAATGAAAAGGTTAAGTAAAGAACTTTATCATTTGTCTGTTTAAGTATATTCAGGATACATGTTGGGCAAATAAACAGCAGAACACATCTGCCGTGGAGGTCACATCTTCCCTGAATGAGTTCCGCCATCTTGTACCTGCAGCAGGATGTCTTGATATTTTCTCTATCTGTGGTGTCAGATGAAAACTGCTGCCTCACATTATTCCTCAGATTGTCTGGAGTCATGATTATCCATTCAGCACAGCTGGTTTGCTCCATTAGGCATTAGCAAGGAGGACAATAGCGTAACTTACTGATAAGGCAACAGCAGCGGGTCAGAGAGACATTTTACAAATGTCAGGAGCAGTTGTGCTTGTACGCTGAGAATTTAAAATTTGAGCAGATCATTACAAATCAAATATTTAATTGCTCTCACAAGCTCAAACAGTTCGAATTTCAGATAAAATGTGACAAGCTTATTAACTACAAAGGGGCAAAGCTGTTTATCCAGTTTAACAGATAGCAAATATTATGCATTCCTCTGTCAAATTTATTAATGTCAACAGACCCCCTTACAACATAATGTACATCTGCATCATAGAATAGTCCTGAGGCACGAGATTTTTTATTCACTGTGTCCATGCTGCCAGAATCTAAGGCATGAAAATTAGATGGGGGAAAAAATCTAATCTAAAAAAGTCAGAGATGTTTTTGAATATAGTTGCAGCAGCTGTGTAATATCACTGAATAAAAATAGTATGCTGCTTTAAGGTCGTACTGTACCATTGCTCTGGAACAGTACAGTAGCAGGGTGCAGTGGAAATGTTAAAAAATGGCATATATTAAATATCAAGAATCTGTACTGTAAGTGTTTCTAGATGCAGTGAAGGAGTGAAAATGCACACAATTCTGAGAATATATAATTGGTACCCTTTGGATATCAACACAGTATTCTCAAACAATATGTCTGAGGCTCTGATCTAATGGCTGTTGTGTCAGACTAAGGGCTATACTGGGACAAGAAATCAGCCCTGACATTTAGTGTCTTCACCGGCCCACTGGACCGGCCCCTCTGACATTTGCAAGAGTTACTAGGTGGCCAGTCAAAGTAAAACTTGGGGAGGGAAATACAGTGGAATGCTTACGGTTTCTCTCTGTCGTTGTCCGTTTGCCCCGCGGCTGCAGGTGGCAGTACTCCCCCAGGCATCAGCGCCCCCACGGTGACCAGCATCCCCTCTCCTATTAGCGTAAATGGTTTTACTGGCATGCCACCGCCTCAGGCAAACGGGCAGCCCCCTGCAGAAGCTGTCTTCACCAACGGGATACACCACTACCCTGGTAAGTCTGATAATTGGACGAGCATGTATGCAAACACACAAAAGGACCCTCAGATACAAGGAAACATGAATATAAAGCAGCTATGAAATTATGGTAAACTCTTGATTTTATGACAGCGAAGATTGTATCTCTATAGACACACATCCATTGTAAGAGAAAGGTGTGCATGCTGCTGGCTTACAGACGTGAATAGCCTTGAAACATGTTCAGGAGGCCGAGGCCAGACGAACGTAGCCGACAGACAGCGAGCATGTCGAGGAGATGAGTGTTTGGCAAAAGGTGCTTATGGGCTGCTGGAGCCTCAGTATGCGCTTGTGTCATGAGCCGTGGCTAGTACCTCATTGGTTCTGTTTGTGAAGAGGTGGAAGAAAAATTTGTCTTCTTTTTTTACACTCTTGTCTCCCCAGTGTTGCAGGAGGTGGTTTTTAGAGAGGACTCAGAGAAAAACGGCTTGGGCGTGGCTCCGCGGAGTTGTTTTGGGGTTCAGGGTGGCTGCTTCCTCTCCTCTCTCTCTGAAGGTAGCCCCTCTCCCCTCACCCATCCTCACCCCATCTCCCTATGGGCTCAAAACTGTCACGAAGATCTCGAGCATGTGAAATAATGAGAAAGAAATCATTTCAAGGATAATTTGTAAACCTGTGAAAAGAAAAAAACAAATTCATGGTGTACTCCACATTTGTATTTGCAGAGAAAAAAAACTTTTATTTTTTTTTTGAATTACAGATCTTTTCTATGCATAAGAGCAAAAACCTAAAATACCTGCAGACACCGTTCAGGGCTGCAAAGGGCACTGACTACTTTGTTTTTCAGGTAGCGTTTTTATCTACACTCCCATGCTCCTGAAAAGATGCACAAATTCAGATAATCTTATTCAAATACACCTATGCCCTTATCTACACATTCGCAAACCTGCAACTCCCCAGGCAAAAATGAAAAAGTCTCACAGGTGTACAAAGAACGCTACAACCACAGAGTTTCAAATCATTATCATTTCACAAGCTGTAAATTTTATTGCGGCGTATTTGAGCCCATAGCTTCTCCTCCTTTTCTTCTGGCTATCTGTGACTGTTTGTTCAGTGTTGCTGTTTAGTCCACAGTCTGTTCAGTATTTCTTTGGTTTAAAGTGATATTGGGGTTATCGGTGTGTGTACATGGTTATTGGTGTGTATGTGTGTTTTCTCTGTGGCGTACTTAATGTGCATGTAATATGTGTACAGATGGGTAGTTAAAAAAAAAAAGTGCAGCACAGCATCTGTGGTAGTTACAAGTGTGTTAAAAAATGCAGGGAGAATTTCCAAAAATGTGAAGCGATAGCAACAGGTGTGTATCCTCTGTGGTGTGTGTTGTGCTTGTCATGTTGTACATGTGAAAGATAAAAACATTTTACAGGATTTGTGTGGCACAAGTTTACGACGCTATGTTTTTTTCCTGTGGTGGACAGTGGAGCTGTGTGGTGTTGTTTTTTTTTTTTGTCTTAACCGTGGACCTTCAAAGTTCTACTTTTCTAAGGGGGAAAAAAAAGAGCTACTTTTGAAATGCTTTGTGTGGACCATTAAGTAAAAAGGTCTGCCAAAGAAAGAGAGATTCAGAATTCAGTTCCTCACACACTGAAACCGAAGCGGGTTGACTCCACGCTGTTCGCCTCTCTAACCTTTCTGCTTTTCTTCTCCTGTCTGTTCTTCTCTCCATCGCCCTCCTCCCTCTCACCCTTGTTATATATTACTCTCGCCTTCCTCCGTGCCCTCTCCTCCATCTACATTCTCCCTCCGTCTCCCTCTGCCTCATCTCTCTACCCCAACACACACACCTCCATCCATCTGTGTTCCCCTCCACCACCACTACCACCACCTCCTTCTTCTTCTCCTCCTCTCTGTGTCTCTGCTGAAGCAGCTCAAAGTCCCACTGCAGCTGATCCTCTCCAGCAGGCTTACACAGGAGTCCAGCAGTATGCAGGTCTGTCTGTCACTCTCACTGCAGCAATGATCTGTGTGTCTGCACATGTGCGTGGAAGCGTGTG
>OMNN01028953.1:0-13897 GCA_900302755.1 Chromis chromis
GGTGTGCTGGGAGCTGGCTGAGTTGCAGCTACCGCTTGGGGTGGCGGGCCTGAGGCTGCCTGGTTGGAATGAGGACCCCCGGCCTGGCTGTGCTGCTGGTGCTGAATCTGCTGGAAGTGCTGCTGGCGAGCCCTCATCTCAGCGTATTTCAGCTGCTCCATGTGGAAGGACTGACGGTCAGCCAGCAGCTGCTGCCGCTGATACTCCAACTGCACACACAGACAAACAGAGACATGTCCAGTGATCTGAGGAAACTACATACTACCCACACTGCATATAATGTATCCCCAAACCCCCTCACTCACGGCCTCCCGCTCTCTGTCCATGATGGTTTCCAGTTCTTCAAAGTGTCGCAGTTTAATCTCAAGCTTCTTCATTTGGGTCTCCACCAACAGAGCCACCAGAGATTTGATCTTCCTCTCTTCCACTGCAGCCAGATGCTGTAGAGAAAGTGAAGGAGAATCTTGGATTAGAGAAAATATCTTTTTAAAACAGGTAATTAAATATACAGAAAATTTAGGTTTTAATATCCAGTAATTAACTTCACCTTGGCTTTGACAGCAGCAGCTGCTAGAGCAGAGGCAGCAGCAGTTGCCAGGTTTCCTTCTCCAACATCTCGCTCCACCTTAGCCTTCCTTTCTCCCTCACTCTCCCCCTCTCTTTGTCCTTCCTCTGCTCCCTCTTTTCCATCCTTCTCCTTCTCCCCATCACCTAACAGAAGGAAAAGTTTAATTTATTCTACATTTGACCGCAACTTTATGTTTTCGATATCTCATAGACAAACCCTTTCGTACCCATTTCAGACTCTGTTTTGTCTGCTTCTCTCTCTCCTTCAGGTTCTCTTCCTCTTTCCTCTTCCTTCTTTCCATTCTCCGCCTGCTTCTCTTCTTCCTCAATTGCTCCATCTTTGTTGTCCTGTGTGAGAAACAAAGCACAATAATCTTTAGAACAGCTCATCAGCAAAACTCACAATTAAGAAAAATATATGAAAATGGCAGTTTATAATAGTGAACATGCATCATACCTTGGCTTCTCTCTTCTCCTCACTTGATTGGCTGTCACTCTTACTTTCATCACTGCTTTCATCTAGAGAGAAGAAAAGTCCGATTCTTTTATTTGTCTTTTTTTCTTAGTCTTGTTCAATTCTCCCTGGAAAGATATTTCCTCTACTGCAATTGTTCATGTTTAATTTATATGTATGTATGCGTTTGTCCTACCAGGCCTTTCTCCCTCCTCCAGGCCGGTGCCTGCAATGCCGCTACCCTCCAGGCCATACAGGGGGTCCTGTCTGCCGCTGACCCTCGCTGCTTCCTCCACTCGTCTCACATGAGCCTCAACAAGCGCTGCAGGAACCTCCTCCTTCATACGAGAAAATTCCTCTGGGAGGGAGAGACAGATCACGGTTATTAACATGAAGCAAAAAATCAGGATTGGGGTGTTAATAAAAATAAAATCCCTATAATAATATAAATAATAATCATTGTTTTCCAGACACTAGGGTATGCTTCATTTTTGTCATCAATACAGGCATTCATTGGTACAACCCCTTTCACTGATGCAAGACTTGGTAAGATTTTGTGTCCTTCGAAATCATTGCATTTGCACTTTCATGTGACAAATGTTTAACCATCTGATCCTAAAAAATCAGTCAGCAAGTTTGAAAGGCACGCTATTTTTAAAACATATGGCCTAAAATTACACCATTTATCAGACCCAAGGATTGTAACAACAGATTCTTTATATTTTCAACTTTCTGACAGTCCGTAAACTAATCAAGTGTGACCTGCAGTTCAGTCAGAAAAATGAGCCGAGTCAAAAGTTTACCTGAAACCACACACTTGACATTAGCTCATTAGCTCACTATGCCTTTAGCAGTTTTTCGGGTGGCTGTAAATGACTTGAAGAGAATGTTTTCTTTCTCTGCTGTGCAGAGAAAGAAAACATTGAAACCTTCAAAATAAGCTACTTCTCACCAAGCGCAGATTTAGCTGCAGCTGAAGCCACACGTGGGTCGACTACAGAGGCGAGGAAGGCCACAGTGCTCATGACAGGGTTTCCTGCTTGACTGAAAGGTATCGGCTGGTAGGCCAGCGGGCCCAAAGATGAAGAGGTGTCCTCCAAGTATGGGTCTTCAATAGGCAACCGCAGAAAGTGTAGGATGCACTCATCCTGTGTACGGCTGCCCACATGTTCTGACACCTTGTTCCAGTCATCCTTGTACATCTCCAAGCCCTAAGGGGAGTTAAAGAAACACTTGTTGTTATTTCCCCGTACAATGTTATTATGGCTGGTTTTTAGTTTATGTTGGCTGTTTCATTGTCACGGTGGTGATTTTAAAGACTGACTGTACCTCAAGTAGTAGTAGTGTTTCTTGCTCCGTCCAGTCCCTCATGGAGCTTGCTGTATTCTTGCTCTGCACACAAAAATATCAATACCACTTTGTTAATATAAGTCACTGACAATTCCAAATTACAGCAAAGGATCATTCTGTCACCATCCTCTTGGACTTCTTACCTTTGCAGAGCCAGTCTTCTTGCTGTACATGTCAGTGCGCAGCCCAAAGTTTTGCAGATCTGCCGGCTTGTCCTTCACTTTATCTGGGAATGACATCATCTGCTGGGTGGCAGGAGTCTGCAGGGCCACAGCGACAGAGGGGCAAATGTAAAACAACCTCAAATCTGTGTGCATGTGTCTTTTTGTGTGTTTATGTGAGTATATACAGACCTGGGACGTCTTGGGCTGCAGAGGCACCAGACTGGATGGAGTGTCTGCCAGGACATGGAAGTGTGAGGTGGGTGGGGGTCCCATGGGTGTGGGCCGGCTCTCAGAGTCCACCTGGTAGTTGATGAGTCCCCATTGCTCCAGAAAGGCGTGGACTCTGTAGCAGAGGAAGCGTAAAGTATTTCTTACTAACAGCAGGTTTTCTAAAATAAGTGATTGTGTACATACAGACAGTTACAACTCTGGACTGGTTAGAAATATTCACATTAGTCCTCCACCTACCTCATGATTGCACACACATCTCCTGCCAGGTTCCTGCGGCAGGCGGTGGAGGTCAGATACTCCTGAGGGTTCAATCGGTAGGTGTCAATCATGAAGTTCCTGTAGGCCAGATAACTGAACGAAAGAAAGATAGAAACAACTGAGATATTACAACATTTTCTGTTTGATAGGCTGATCTTCAGATAAACACTTGTAATAAAACCATCTAGTATTGTGTTGTTTACTGAGCAAATACTTACATCTCAGGGGTTTTGGATTTGTTCTTTCCATTAAAGAACTCTGGCAGGGCTCTGCGTTCAATGGCATGAACACTGGCGAGAAAACAGAAATATTAATGAGAACTCTCTTTACTTTTGATATTCTGCGTCTCCACAAACATATCCAATCATTATGGGATGCAGAGCTGAGCCTACATCAACAGTAATGTGTTTTCATTTTAAAAATGGCATTATAAAATGAAAACAATTTCCATCCAGATGAGCTTTTTAGCACTTTTTCAAAAACAATCTCTAAAAAGTTGAGGACACATAGTGACGGCTAATCAGGAAACAAATGTGTGTCTGTGTCATTGTTCCTAAAAGCCTCCATTTTTGCCAGTCCAGACTAAATCCAGACTAAATGGTGTCAGCAGCGTTTCCTAACATCTCTCTTTTAGGGGTCCCATACACCAGAATAGGGAGAGTGCTTGGTATAAATGAAGCAAGGGTTTTGCATTTTAAAATAAAAATGTATTTGTGTAGACTGGTCATATCAAGCAAAATTGACCAATAGTTTTTTCATCCTCAGCATCTCTCAAAGTCAAATTGCTGCCAAAAAAACTAAATTAGTTTTATTCTTACCTGTTATAGTCAAACCAGGCAGCGTAGCTCGGTATAATGATGTGGTGGGTTTGCTCAGTCACATTGTCCTCATGAAGGTCTGAACCTTTCACTGGTTCACCTTTTACACTCGGAGATCCTTCCTCCTCTTCCTGAATTAACACACACACACACACACACACACACACATTCAAGCTCACAATCACAATTACTTCCATCATTCTGTTATGTGTTTTAGCACTTCTGAAGGCTGCTTTACCTTTCCAGTCGTTTCCATGGACTCATCTTCTTGCTCATCTGTTCAAATCACACACAGGAAAGGTATGTGAATAAACAGGTGCTCCATAATAGAGTAATAAACTGACATCTCATTGCTAGATCTTGTTAGAAACTCCCACTGGAATGTCAGTACTTTGGTAGTGTAATAAGGTTTGCAGTGGTTACAGGTGGTGATTTAGGTATAGACAAACATATTAAGAAGCTCACCCATATCTGTCCCTCCCTTCACCGGGGTTGAATCAGAGTCCTTCTTAGTGTTATCTGCAGGGAGACAGAAGGAAATAGTTCAGTACAATGTCAGTTAGTAATGCAGATAACTTAATGCCTCAAAAAGGACATGATTTATAAATGAGACAAGTAAAATGCTTTTACTTGTCTTTGCTGGGTTTCCTTCTTCAGATGCTGCAACAGGTGATGCTTCATCCAGGTCCTTGGACAGATCCTCCTGTTCCTCCTCCCTCTGGCCCCGTTTAGACTTGGTGTACGGGGTCGTTGGCCTGTCAGCACACACACAAGACACAGTTTTGTATTGCATTATTTCTCTGATACCACTGCTTTTGCTGAGTCTTTTTTACAGTATGGCATCAGGCATCAAGTTATGTCTTGTCACATACCCTTTTTTGGTGTTCTTCTTCTTGCTCTCCTGAGGCGGAGGGGTGGGGGAAGGTGACGGCGAGCGCTTCCTCTTCTTGGCACTCCCGGGCTTCTTGTCCCTCCTCTCGTCAGGTGTGGTCACCTCATCTGTCAGGGTCTTGGCAGAGATCCTCTTCCTCTTAGGACAGCCCTCTCCCACCTCATAATCCTCCTCGTTCATCCACTCGTTGTACTGGTCCAGGTCTAAAATCCACTTTGCATGGACCTGTCAACAAAAAACAAATAATGTATTTTCAGTAAGCATGTCAAACACAAGAAAAAAGTCAGCATCTTATATCACAGTTTTACCAGACAGAGACACACTACAGGTCACTTTTCAATGTCAGCGTGGTACAATTTCCCCTCATATATGACTAGAAAATGTTGTAGTTAAGCAGTGATAGCTGGGTTAAAAAGAAAACAAGTGCATTTGAGTTTAATAGATGATCTTAATGATCAATGTAAAAGAAATCTAAACCTACACTGATTTAAATACAGTATGTCAGCTACACGTGTCTATGTTTTTTGTACTTTAGAGAATCCAATAGACACAGATTTGACAAATACATTTACAAGAAAAGACATTTCCTGTAGTGAAACCAGCACAGAATAAAGACAGACTGACAGAAACATGTCATGACAAGTCTGAAGTTGTGGCCTGAGAGAGAGACATGATAATAAGCCAGTTCACTAATTACTGTGTGATTGCGGCTCTAAATATCTGAATGCTTCACTGCTCTTTCTATGATGTCCTAGAGAGCAACGAATGCCTCGAGCGAGTGACGCTCTGAATATACAATAAGAGATACTGACACTGCTTTGAATTTATGGCTCAGCTAAGTGCCAGAGGAGGCTCTGTTGCTCAAAGTGCCAATTTGCCACAGCACGCCATTACTGGAGTTTTGCAGTGAGAGAAAAATATAAAAGGAGTAACAACTTCCAACTAGGGAGCTACCAGCTCAGTGTACGCAGTCCCATGACAGACTGAGACACATTAAATTAACTTCAGTCATTAAAGACTCATGCTGTGCAAACACAACCTTTATTTTAAATTATAGAAGATTTACAAAGAACTACACAGGCACAAGGCATTCATAATTTCTCATCCGAGGTAAAGCCGCAGTGAGCAAAAGAGCCATTTTGGATTTTAATATTTTTCTCATCGCTCATAGTTTCATGTAGCCTCAGGAAAGAACTGGAGTGCACAGGTACAAGATATGCATATGATGTAGTTGAACAATGTGTAGTGTGCTTAATTAAACTTAGGGAGTTTGGTACAGAATATAAAAAATATTTTACATTGATAAATTCACACATCTTAAAAAAGTAAAACTGGACGCCTGGGGCACTGAGACACAAAAAGAACAAGACACAACAATTACCTTTCTGGGCTTTTCTGGGCTGGGAGGATCCTCCACTGCAGCCTCGATTTCACTGGCTGGGATCCAGGTGTCATAGCTAAACAAGGAGCAGAAGGTCAAAGGTCAAGCCAGGAGCACAATTACATGTTCGGGCTTCAGAAACCATAGCAGGACAAGCAATTTATAGCTTTACCCTTTAAACCCCAAAACCCACCGCAGGATCAAAAGGTTTTGTTTTTTTTAAATGCCAAAATGACAGCATTTATTAGAGCCATAAATTGTAAAAACAGAAAGCAAGGGTGGATTTTTAACATTCTGACAGTCCTTGAACTACTCATGTGACGTGCCATTGTGTTGGGATAATTGACTTCATCAAAAATCACTCTCTTCTACATGTGTCATGTAAAAAAATTGCCAAAATAAACCACTTGCAGTAACCAAATTCTGTGAAAAGCAAAACATTCTGAGCTCCTTGATGCAACTGAGAAGCCATTAGTGACTCTGCTGCGATCAACAGTCACGTGACAGAAATTCAAGGACTATTTAGCTGAAGAGGACTGAACTGCTGGTTGTGTTTACACAGAGCAGACAGGAGACAAGTATAGAAACAAATTGAAAATGTAAGTAGTAAAATATCTATAGTATGCAGAGCCACCATTTCTTTTCAATATTGGTAACAACATCTGTAGGCACTTGGAAAAATGATTTATAGTATTATAACTGTTAAACTGCAATTAAAGACATTTTAGAGTTCTCTCGACCTCTAGGCATCAAGGTCAGGAGGCAGATATAGTGAACAGTCTGGGAACTGTGTTGTACTTTCACAATAAGATGAGGCAACAGTTTTCAGCTTAGTGTAAAATGCTCAATGTTGTTCATATCTGCTTGTTGCTGTTGAGTATTTGAGCATCAAGTCAGAACAAACCTGTCAGGAAAATATCCCCAGTGGAGCAGCACTTGCTTATCTCTCTTCATCACAGGACGCACCCACTCCTCTGCACCAGAGAGATTGTTTTATATTAGCACAGATCCTGCTCATCCAGCGCAATTCATAACAAGTACAACAGGTAGCAAGACAAGGCCTCACCTTCCTCCAGACTGGTGGGAATGGGCACCACAACATGGGAGCTGGAGGCCTTGTCTTCAGTCACTGAGCCCTGCAACAGATGAGATAGCTCTGAAAAAACAACTCTTTATCTTTACTTCAGTTGGGACAAAACAAGTGAGCACGGGTTAAGCTTTAAAACATAAATAATACTTTTGTAATGTAACTAAGAGTGTTTGGAGTAACATTACTGTCTCCACTACTGAGAACACACCTGATGTCTTTTGATGATGTCTTTCAGCTTCCCGAGCAGTTTTGGCTCGATGTCAGGGCTCAGGTAGATGACAGGTCTAGTCAGGCAGTTGTTCTGGAAGAAATGCAGCAGATGTATGAATTAATGAAAGTGATACATTTCAAATATGCAGGGAAAAATATAAAAATAACTACATTTCATTTCCATTAAAACAAGAACTCTGTCTGCCTCTGCAGATGAGGAGATCTGGATGATCTTGTAAAACTGCAGGACTGATTAAGGAGGATTACTGTGGTCACATGACTGGGACTCCTTCATTATTTCTATCTGTAAAGCTCAGGCAGCCTAGTTTTGAGATGCTTTACGAATACAATGTAACCAGAGGAGACATGTAACCTCTTAAACATAGTGCTTTCTTTGCAATCATTTAGATATAGTGCCTGCAGCAGAAAACTACTTAAGCTCAGTTCGTCCCTTAACAAACAACCCATATTGTAACAAAACTGTGCAAACATCTATAACAAAACATGTACAGTATAAATAAAAGCACTGAAGTAAACTCACCTGCACTAAGGATTTCTCAATCGTCATGAACATCTCCACATTTCGGTCCATCCTCGACGGATTCTGGAAGTCAAACCTGCGCCTACCAGGAAATTAGACTGGAGTTACACATGAAACAGCAACATAGCCAAAATCCAACTGAGCACTGTAACTTTAGGCACTAACACTATATTTATGATTGTAAATACTGCAACCCTATAGCCTAAAGTCAGCTAGAAAGAAAGCCTTACCATCCTTGGTCACTCTTGAACTTGTAGGCAGCAGCCAGGATGTGGCAGAGAGCCCCTCCTGACTTGAAGTCCAGAAAACACTTCATCTGCAGAGATGAAACACAGCAGTTTGAGTCTCTCTGGGGTTAAAGTGATGTATATGTTTGTGAATTAGAGCGATAGATGGAGATAAAAGAGACGTACAGGTAACTTGGTAAGTGGAGGGTTGCTGACATGTCGACCGAACACCTCCTCCTGGAACTGGAGCAGCTGGACCACCAGGCTGGACAGAGACTTGTTGGTGGGGGGCTCGGCCTGGATGTACTGAGAGGAGAACAGAGGGACGGTCAGAGCGGGTAAATTTAAAAGACCTACAGTGAGCTGTTAGCTGCTGTGAGTAGTTATGTCAAAGACTGAAGTTTTAATGCTTTTATTTGTGTCACTGAGTGTTTTACAGCGTCGTATTACGACATGTGGTGAAGGAATTAATTCACAAATATCGTCCATTTAATCATATTATTGGTGTGTTTTTTACAGAAATCATATTTTTAGTTAAATCTACGTGCCTGAACGCCAGCACACTGCTCACCGTTATTCAACACCGGCCATGGCTTCAGTGAGCGCGGCGCGCCACAGAGCCAACATCTGGATCTGAGCTGTTACCGTTAGCTGATTAGCTAACTAGCTAGCTAGCAGGCTGGCCGGCTAAAGTCACCCCTTTTACAAAAACCCACCAGCTCAGGTCGGACTATGTGCTGCTTTTGCATCGCTTTAGCTAAAATAACGTACAGGGACACCGCCATTAGCGGCTGCATCTGGTGCAGCTGTTGGCTCAGCATCCTTTTGTATCCCGGCTCGGGTGAATCAAACAGCTGGACGCTGAGCGGCACCCTCCCTCCTCTCTTTGTCACTGCCGCTGCCCAATAGGTAAGAGCCCGCGTTACCGGCGGAACACGGGAGCTCAGGCTTTATGGATACAAAACATGCGCTCAGTACCTTTTTGTAATTCTTTCCCAGCCAGACGCGGACATTATCAAACTGAGAAACGGTATCAGACGCTTCGAAATATTTTACATTCGGGCCGCCGTCTTTCTTCCGCACCGCCATCTTTGCCTGCAGACAACTAGTCGACGCTGCCTGCCGCCCAGCGGCCACACAGAGGTACTGCAGCCGCTGTAATAACAGGCAGCGGCCAGCAGGGGGCGGAGTGCTGCAGCTAATGTTTCATCCTGCAGCAGAGGCCTGCAACACATTTACCTTTCACACTGTTTAATTAAAGGTAAACAATAATAATAATAATAACTTTATCTATATAGCACCTTTAAAAAAAAACAGCTTTGCTTTACAGACAGGAAATAAAAAAGACTCTCGGGAAGACTATTAAACAACAGCAGAAAGAAAAAAGACCAGAGGAAGAAATGAAAAAGAAGTGAGGAAATAGAGTTAAACATGGTAATCGATTTACAAAATGCAAGATACAGAATTTGAATATAAATTAATCAATACAGCAAACACCAGCTGATACAAATAAAATAGTAAAAGCACCAGAAATGCCATATCACATTAAGAGTAAATACAATATAAGGAAATACAGTGTAAAACAACAACAAAAAACAACAAGAAATAATAATAAATTAGAATAAATGACAAACAGTAAAAGAAAGTAAACAAAATGACATCACATCAAAACAAGTGTATAAAAATGAGTTTTAAGAAGTGATTTTAAAGAAGACGCTGGTTCTGTGAGCCATATCTTCTCCAGCCAAGGGGCCTTTATGGCAAAAGCTCGGTCACCCTCAGATTTAAGCCTCGACTTTGGAACAGGCAGAAAGGCCCCACCTGAGGATCTAAGGCAGCAAACAGGCTCACATGGGATCAGCATTTCTGATACATAGCTTGGGGCCAGACCATGACGAGGTTTAAATGTGATCAATAAAATCTTAAAATCAATTCTAAAATGAACAGCGAGCCAGAGCAGAGAAGCCAGGATCGGTGTGATGTGATGTCGTCTGTTAGAACCAGCCAGAAGCTGAGCTGCTGAGTTCTGAACCAGATGGAGGTGAGAGAGAGATGTATGGTTGATACCTGAGAGAAGCGAGTTACAGCAGGCAAGTTGTGAGAAAATTAGTGCTTCAATGACTTTTTCTAGATCTGGGTGTGAGAGAAGTGATTTGAGTCTGTAGATGGATCTTTTATAAATAAAGAAGAACCAAGGATATTATGACTGAGACCAGTTTTTCTGTTTGTCAGACTTAACAATATGATTTTTGTGTAGGTTAAACTGGAGTAAAAAGCCGCCCAGGCATAAAAACTTACATAGTTTATTTTTACTTTCTTGTTTACATGAGAGTAATTTGAAGGGATACCCATTAATTTGAGCTAAAAACTACAAATACTGGTTTTGTAATATGTGAAAGTGTCAAGAGTAGAACTGTTGAAGGAACGAGCCCTCCCTGATATGAGGTAGAAAATTAATTTCTATGCATGTATAGATTGGATGTATGTGTTATGTTGCAATGAAAGTAAGAGCAACATGGGCGCCCCGACAGCCTAACGGTTATGTCGTGCGACCCATATGCAGAGGTGTAGCGGCTGTGCCAGGTTCGATTCCGACCTCCGCCATTCAGAGCATGTCCTTCCCCACTCTTTCCCGTTTCCTACTCTATCCACTGTCCTATCTAATAAAGGCGTAAAAGGCCAAAAATAAATCTTAAAAAAAAAAGAAGTAAGAGCAACATTAAAAAAAGTTAAAGTAAAGTTAATCTTATGCATTAAGTGACAAGTTTGTATTGATCAAATGACTCTTGAGGTAAGACTCCTTCTGGGGTTGTGGGGGAAGATGCCCCCTTTTTTACATTTAGTTTTATAATAACGAAGTTTCAGCTTGTTATGATTAAATTAAACTTTCTTCCTGTTTACATATTTCATATATATTTTAGAAGATAAAGGACATTGTTTTTAAGGGAGGCGTCTTGCACCAGTTTTCCATACTCAATGTACAGAATGGCGCTTGTCAGTGTTGTTTTATTGTATCATTGGATCACTATTGATGCTTTAACTTGTAAGCTGTGTTTTAATATTGCAGTCGGTCGATAATTTTAACTGCTTTATATATTGATTACTCACTGCTTAATGAATGTCTTTGCATGTAAAATCTAGAGTGCATAGTAGGCTAAAATGAATAATTATCAAGCAAAGAAATAACTCAAACTGTATTTAGGTATTCTACAGTACTTGAGCATACAGTATGTTATTTGGGTGCTTTTTGCTGTTCACCATACGTTTTTATTAGAAAACACAAGAAGTGAGGGCTTACCGAGTTCACATGTTGTAATATATTAATGCAACTGTAAATGAAACGTCTCCTCCAAGACACTTTGTACATTTAAAACGTAAAAGCACTTTTTTTTTTTACACAAATCTTGATTTTATTCTATTTTTCAGGAATGAAGTTGAAACCCAAATAATGAACAACACATTAAACGTCGTTCTGTCACCACACCAGTTCTCCTTGTATTTGTTAGGAATTAGGTGGTGAGCCCACACAAAATCTTTCTTAGTGTTTTTAATTTAAAAATCACTCAGCTGAGTTCAATTTTCAGTATACATTATTACAGATAATCAGACCTTGTAATTTAAGAATCAAGTTGAGTTCTGTCAGGCAGACCGAAGAAATCAGTTACTAAAGACTCACGTAGACAAAGTTATGAATTAAACTGTAATAAAAAGGCAACCTGTTCATTCATTTTGTAAATAAAATCCACATTACTGTGAGCACAATCTTTGGAGGCCAAAGTAACTTTACTTTGGACCACACTGATACAAAACAATCCTCAATGCTCTTATGAACAGGATGTACCGCAGCGTTATAAATATACACTCATTTGACAGTTTATTAGGAACCATGAGCTAAAACGAACACAGTTTAAACTTAAGCTTCATGAAAGTTTTAATATCCAGTTTGTATTTCAACTAATTTAACAGAGCAGTTCATTTAACTGTGTTCTCCTCTTGGAGGCTGCAGGTTGTGCTGCTGCTAAGTTGCATTGTGTTGTACTGACATGTGTTTCTATTATTGTGAACACCTCATTTCAATAGAAGAAATCTTTGCGTGTAGTTCAGTACAGTTTAACAGCACCACAAACTACATCCACCATAAATAGAACATTATAACATTCATAAAGTGGAATTTACTGCAGGACTGTTGCACTAGACTGTGTTACTTTTCACTAGATGTGCGTAATAAACTGGAAACTGAGTGTACATGTATAAAAGTCTTAGTCTTGTTATAAATCATTTTGGTTTAATCACTGGGCATATCTGTCCATGTCTCTATCTAACTATTTTGAGAACCAACTGGTAACTTAATGCACCGTATGAAGCATGAAGTGCCTGTATAAGAAGAATAGCAATTTAAAGTAATAAGTATGTCGCAGCCACCACAAGTAGAGTTCAGTCCTTCACTTTGTGCTTCCACAATGTGACTGATTGAGAGTTTGATTATGCCAAACACCTTGAACTACTTTGAACAGGCTACACAAGGAGGCAGAATGTAAAATCACCAAAATGAAACCCTTACCTGTAAATTTGTAGGAAAAAGGGAATTAATAAAAATAATAGCAATTATTTTTTTAATTGCAAGTGAATGACCTCCTTAGCAATTAAATGACCCCTGCAGCAGAACCTGAGTGAGTGTGCTGATGAGACACTTGAGAGAGAAGGCAGGAAAGGATTCTTTTTGGATGCACAAGTGAATGGAATAAAATCTATATAATGAAAATACATTTTAAAGAACCAGTTTGTGATTCAGTGACAGCGAGCAGGCATGTTGTTTTAACCAAAAATGTGTTTTTTTCTCATCTATTTGACAGCATCATTCACAGGAATCATCAGTTATTGTCCACCAGGCCTTCTTTCAGTCCATTATTTCGATGTGAGCTGTGAAAGCACTTGATGGCACAGTTTGCACAGTATTTCTTATAATTTCACAGCTAGTTTGATTGATTCAGAGCCAATTTGTTTAAGACCTCTGGATCAAATGCCATTTGTTATGTGTTCTTGGCTAAATTAAACTAATTCCCTTCTTCAGCCTGGTGATAAATACAGGTAGCATGTAGATGGAGTGTAGTAACCAATAATGTAATAATTTTGGCCATTTTAAATGTAATAAAGCCAATAATGTAATAAAGTTTTTGAGCCAATAACCTCCATAATACTCTTCAGTTTTTTTATATGTAAATGTGTGTTCATGTTCTATGTTGTATATTGGAGTTAAGTGCCAGTCCAGTTATTTAAATACAGTTTTAAGTGAGGACTGGATCATTTTTCCTTGAGAAATGTTTGAAAAAAGTTTTAATGGAATGTTTTCCAAGGAAACAAATGTGGTAAATTCTTTTGACAATGCAACATCCAACAGAGACACTGACATGGAGTTATAAATTGACATATCTAAGCAAATAAACAATATTCTAAATAAAGATTTTATACAACAAATAATTCTCAAATTGGCTCATACAACCATAATTAAGGAGAGTGAGAGCTACACAGGACGTATCCTTGATGAATGAACATGACGACTATGCCATCCACTATACCTATTTTTGATGAGCAAACTGCACAAAAACTGCAAGTTATTACATTTTCAAAGGATTTTTTAAATGCTAGGCCATTAATATAATAACTTATTACATTATAGGCAAAATGTTATTACATTATTGGTCGTGATTATGTTA
>OMNN01028954.1:0-13996 GCA_900302755.1 Chromis chromis
GACGAGCGAGATGGGAGGATGGTGGAGAGGAAGGATGACAGTAAGGATGTTAAGAAAGAAGATGATGGCAGAAAGAGCAGAAGAATAAGAATGAGGTACAGGTTGGGAGAATGAGATAGAGGAGTGCCGAGGTCACAAATCTTGCTGCTATTCTTGTACGTGACATCTTCGCTCGTTTGCGGCTGCTCATTAACAAACAATACTGCTGTGAAATTGGTTTAATGACAAAGTAATAAAATTGCTATTCTGCTCACAGATGGCCTCAGGCACAGGGAGATTCTAGCAGGCTTACTGTGGCTGCCCGTGTGCATTAAGCTGCTTGTTCATGAAAACAGCATCCTACACTTTCTTTCTCACTATCACCAACCTTTTTTTTCCTTTTTAAGTTCTCTCTCTTCTTACAAATGAAATAAATTAACCTACTTTCCTCCCTTGTATTCTCCTTGAATCCTCCCTCTCCCACACTCTCACCCTCTCTTGCTCTCTCTCCCTTCTCTCTCTGGTGTATTCTCTTTCCCGTTCTCTCTCCATCTCTCTCCAGTTCTCACCCCTAGTACAGAAATTACCATCTTAAAATAAAAAAAGGAGGTTCGCCCCTGCAAACGCAGCTCGACTTCATTTCAAACGCAGAGCCCTTGTTATTAAACGACCCACCAATAAAACCAAGCCGTTGAGGAATAAAAGAGCCAAAAGGAGCAGAGAAGTACAAAGACCTCCCTCCTCCCATCTCTCTCTAATGCTCTCTCTGTAATGCCTCTTTCAGCTCCTTGCCTCTCTATCTTGCCTCGTCTGGCTTCGTTCTCCTTGCATGCCGTCTTTGCTGGGAGAATTCCACAGCCTTGGAGAGTCTTGGGCTTGTAATGGGAAAACAAGTAAAAAGGCATTCGTTTTTTGTGCATGATCGCCCAACATTGCCAGTTTTATTAAAGCACCACCTGTTTTTCATAACTCCAGACTCACACAGAGGTGGGCACCGGGTTGCTCCATAGCCTCGGTGGGTGTCCATGCCATGCTATGACCCAATGTGCCCCCGGTGCCTGATAAAGTGGGAGCGGGCCCTTTTAATCACGCCGAGCCTTTCTGCAGGGCTCATGTACTCACACACAGCACATATACTGTGAGAGCGTGCATAAACACAGTGGCACACATTAGCGTCAGCTGTTTAAGACTCCCATGGCTTATCCTGTGAGTAAAGCATGTGTCTCGATTGCGCCGTGAACAGATATTTGGATCCGTAACAAGTGCCGAACAAAATGAAAAACAAAATGAAACCTGCTACAACGGGGAGTCTGCTCTATTCTGCTGTGCCAATAATGAGAATATGTTTTTCCAAATGCGTTTCTCCCTCCAAAATAGATAAAATGGGATTATTATTACAGCATCAAGAAAGCAGCCAGATCAAATGAACTTAGCGGGTGGAGGGTGTTGGTAGGGGGGCTGGCACTTGGGATCTGACAACAGAGTCAATTCTGCTAATTAACTGCCAATTAGCGGTCCCTAAATGAGAGGGATCATGATGCCTGTGTTGGCAGCGCCCTGATAGTCTCTCTTTTTAGTTAGACGCACATATACACTCGTGCTGGCGCGCGCACACACACACCAGAGAGGCGCACACACACAGACGCAACCTCTCCACACTCCAGCTGTATATTTAGAATGCTAGGGGCACGAGATGGCCACTGCTGGGAGTCCCTGGTTGCAGCCAAAAAAAGGCATGACATTTCCATCTGGGTCAAAGTTAGACAGATAACCAGCAACTCAGTCAACTAGCCCACCAATGTGGCAGAGAGGAGGAGACAGAAAAAGTGAGGGAATAGGCAGCGATATGGAGCAGAGCATGGAGAGGGAAAAAGGACCTCAAAAGCCTCTGCGCGAGATTCGTGAGATTTAAATACTTATAAAGAATGTGGAAAAAAAGCGGGCGGCTAGGCCAGTCTCATAACTTTATGTTACATTTGGAAAATATTAGTTATTATTTTGCATTTCATAATGGACTCGTCTGCCAAACCAGAGAATCATAAAAAAAACATAAAAGCCTGTGTTCCTAAGTGTCTCATTGGACTGAGAAAGGGAGTGGAAAATGCTTTTCTAAGTGGAGGAACAAATTTGACTTTGTTTTTTTTTTCTTTCTTGTTCTCAGATACCAGCTACAAACAAATGTGCATTATCGTTTGCACGTGAACCTGCAGTACGGCTTCTTTGTACCTCTGCTGTTTTGCGATAAAAACTCCTGTGCAAAGGAACGCAAGAGAAGAGAAAGAGAAGATCTGAATGGGAATGGGGAACCTGCTGTGAAGAGAGCTACAGAGCAGTCAGTTTAAAGTAATCTAAACGCAGTTTATCTGCATGCTGAGCAGGGCACAATCTGGGGGGAGAGGCAGGATTCTACATAGATGGGCGAAAGTGGGAAAGGTGTATGAATGTAATGATTGTTGAAACACGTCTTTTTAACTGTAGTATCATTTGAACATCTCTGTTTTGGTCCCAACACAGCTGTCGTCTTATTGGCCATTTACTGGACACAGACTGGTTGCATATGCTATAGTTCTATCTAAATGTCTATTGAGCGATATGAGGACTGCAACTCAAAGTGGAGTTTGTCCTCCGAGTAAGGACAGATTCAAAGAAAAAAGAAAAAAAGAGGCTGAAAAAAAAAGAAAAAACAATCAATGCACCATGCCCTGCCCTGAACGGCCGCAGAGATTGAGCCTATTTCATCTCCTCAGTGGGCACAGGCTGCTTGGCGCCGTCGTCTGGCGGATATCCTTCCCTTATCATGTGACCTGTGCTCTGACACGGGGCAAAGGTTGGCTGCGATCCGCCCCTGTGTCTTAATAACTCACTCATTGTATTCCTTTCTGCCGCTAATTAGAGCCTCTCCCCAGTGTGCGTCTGTGTATGTGCGTGCATGCGTCTGTGCGTGTAGTCCCCCCTGGGCTGTAGAGAGGAGGCAGAGAAGTAAAAATAGAGTGTGGCTTAGTGCCCTCTTTATTGTTATTAGTGCTCCAGTGGCACAGCAGTCAGTCATCATAGATGCCAAGAACTGACATATTCGTTCTCTGACTTGCTCTGCCTCGCTCCTCTCTCTCTCTCTCTCTCTGCCATGGAAATGACCAACTGGCTGCCTGCGAGATGAGGGAATAATGACGGGACGATTTCCTTCCTTTTTTTAGATGCTGCTTCTCTCAGTCATCTGTCATCGGCGTCATCTTCCCGGCCCATGTAATAACCCTGTGTGTGTGTGCCATTATATGCACGTATGAGCATGTGTGTGAGCATTGCTGCAGTGGTAAATAACGGCAGGATAGTTGCTGTGTGTGTTTATGGCAGTGAGTGAGGGCATATCGTGCTGGGTCTGACGCTGAGACATAAAAGGATTCGGTCAGGCTCCATTTAGCCCAGACTGATAGCAGGACACCAGGAGCTGCTGAGGCAGGCAAATATCCCGCTAGATACTGTAAACTATAAACGCTTCTTCGGCGTATGAACACCTGAGTCTGCCGTTTCACCTACTTCACTTTCCCAGAATGCCGTGTGTGACACGGCCCTCACCTTTACCTGCAATCTCAAACTAATGCAATTACACGTCAGACCACTCCCCGATTCTGTTAGAATGACGCCCGCCGTCTCAAATGTAAGCGGAGCAAACAAAGCTCTGCACTACCTAATGGTCAACTAATGGCGTCCTGACACACTGTACACACATGACATCTCTGTACATAGTGAGAGTGCACGGTTTCCCATTAGTAATAATGTGCAAAGCGTGCACATGTACACACACTTTTGAACACAGGGGATACTATTAACAGGATAATCAAGTCCTCCACCTCATCTGCTCAACACCAGTGCAGTGAGATTGTGGACTTTAACCTTTTCCTTTGCTCCTTATTAACATCACACAGCTAATGGGGTGTGGGCTACAAACAGGTGAGGCTGTTGGCTAATGATATAGACTACATGTACAACCAGGTGGAGCGCCCGTGTCTGTGGCTTCGAGGCGAACCAGCTGAGCTTTGTTTTTTCTGTGCGTACAGGTGAGCTGCAGGTAAACGTTAAGGGAGGTGTCAGTTGGAGGGTACGGCTCGGGGAGGTTTGATTGGGCAAGAGGGGAGAGAGCAAGATGCACTGTCTATTGACTATCACACAGAGCACCGTTGTGCCCTCGCTGGGCTGCGATTGTGCCGGCGGACAAAGCCCTGATTCAGCACATCCTTTCCCCGAGGGAGAGCTCTGGAAACCGAAGACGGCAGCCGTCCCCTCCCTTTCCTCGCCCCCCTCTCACTCATCCTCTGCTTCTGTCTCTCCCTCCGTCTGTCTCTATCTCTCTCTCTCTCCCTCTCTTTGGCCGGTAACATGGCAGCAACCGTGCATCAAAGGGAAACAGAACAATGCAAGGGGCCAGCCAGGAATTTGAAGAGCTGTTTTTTTTTTTAATCAGGAATTTCAGAGGTCTGTCATATCCGGGGTGGACCATGTCAGCAGCCACTCAAATCCAGAAATCAAAGCGCAAAAGCAAACAAAGATACATTTAGCTGTCCTGCCCGCAGAGTGAAAAGTGGAAAACTTCTGCATCCCCTCGCCTTCTCATCTTTCCCTCACTGTAACGTAGCCCAAAACATGGCAGCATCCTCTGGGCGTGTTGACAACATCCAAAACATACCACAGATAGACTCGCACAGTCCAAGCCTCTTCAATGACTTTATTTGTGAAAACTGATTCCTGGTGAGTTTTTGTTGACATGGTGGGTGTAATGGTTATACACAGCTCCATGACCATCTATGTTTACGTGCATGTGCTGCATGTGTGTATGGAAAACAAGGCTCATGAGGATGTTACACATCCAGTGCAAGATTCTTTCAGTCCAAATGGATCGGAGGCATTTCAGTGCCGGGCTTGGATTTCACGGCCAATGAGAAGACTGGGGACTCTTCCTATATCTATCTCTGTCTATGTCTCTGTCTATTTCTCTCCCCCTCTCCTCCCAGGTTAGCAGAGTATTTCTGCATTAATCACCATGACACAGGCAAGGCAACTCAATTTTCTGCTCCTGTAGGTAAGGTGCATGGCGTCCCGAAACGGTGGCACGAGGCATGAAACAGGCAAGCGGGGGCTAATCTTTGGTTACTGGTGTAATTGAAATGCTATCCACACTGTAGGGTGCATTAAAGTCTGATAACAGCGGTTCCTGTGGCCAATTTAAGTAGCTTGACTTCCCCTGGCTAGAAGGGAATAAAGCAAAGGGTGAGAGAGAGAGAGAGAGAGAGAGACAGAGAGAGAGACAGAAAGAGACAGAGTATGTCAGGTTGGAAGGGGGGGAGGACGAGGGAGGGGGCTGATAGATAAGGCCGACAAACCAGGCTAATTCTCCAGGCATGTTTCTCATTGTGATCCAGGAAAAATGAGAAAAAAATGAATCACAGAACCAAAAAATCAATTGACCCTCGGGTGGCTTGTCAGGCTGCGAGTCTGATAAACCTAAAAGCTTCGTTAATGTCGGCCTGCCTGTACCCAACAGATAGAGCACTTTGTAAATGAACCCGCTTTGATAAATATATTAAGGAAAGCTGTGAATAAAAGGCACAGACTTGTCATTTGTAAATAGAAACCCCGCTACATGGAATTAGAATGATAAAATGGGGTTCCATATAATTAAGTTTGTGTAAGACCTGAAATCCGTGCAAATACCTTCCCAGAATTTTGAAAGGAAGCTGTCAGTTCAATTAATCTGAACATCACCCTGAGAATGTACTGAACAAAATTAAGCCGCAGATAAAACCTGGGCTAGTATTTTGATAAGTAATTCCTGTATCATTTCTTTGCTTCTGTGATCATTTTATTTAATCCACCACCCCCAGTTATGTGCTAAGCCATCTACAAAGGCCCTGCTGGCCAGGCCACCGAAACCTTAATCCACCATATAGCTTGTGTAGAACGGGGAGGGGGTGGAAGGCAGTTTTTGCTTTTTGTGGGGACACCAGTGGCGGTAGTAGGTATGGTTTTTGGATGAAGGGGTGCGGTGGGCATGGGGGCTGTAGGGGTAGCTTATGATATCTGCCTGTCTTCCTTAAATATATCCCACTGAATACATGTGCATCAAACCACAAAGACCACTGACTTAGCCGCAGAACACTCTACCGATAACACCGGAACATCCTGGTAGCTTACATATAATAATGTTACAAAGGTTGTCTGTGTGTACATCCACGCGTGCACCGCCGTGTGTGTCTATACGCGACGGGGAGGGATGCACATAAACGGTTTTCACAGTTTAGGAGTATTAGCCGTCTTGGCTGGTGGGGAGAGGGAGGCGAAGGCTTTTGAAAATAAAAGGCAGAGCGATGCTGGTGGTGGAGATAGGGCAAGCGGAAATCTTGACTCACCAGTTGTTTACTTGTAAGATGGTGAGGCCTGTGTCTTGGGCTAGCTGCTTCTTCTGCTCTTCAGAAGGGTATGGGTGCTGCGGGAGCAAACAGAGGGAGAAACACATGAGACTTTTTGGACATGCAGATTAACATAAATATTCACGCATGTAAGCGCTCATAAAGAGGAGCGCTGGAAAGGGAGCACATGCTCTGAGTCAGGTTCTTGGCTGTTGCCTATTACTGTATGCATTCAATATGTTCCTGTGTTTGTTGCATTGTGTAACCCAAGACTGCACCTTCTCCTGACCTCCACCCAACCCTGCCTCTCCCTTGCACCGTATAGACATTCACAGCATACACGTGTCCACCCACCCACACACACACACAATTCAATGTTGAACCTGTCAGAGCTGGCCAAACAAGTTTGTCAAAACTGTCAACTGTGATAACCCCCATCCCTATCCCCACACCGCCCACGTACAAACAACATATAGTGTACCTACGGAGCATATGCACCACGAAACAGAAAAGAAAAGACACTTACGATCATGTACACTTTGACAACAAGACTTTCCAGTAGGCCTAACGCAGATACTGTGGTGTCTGCGAATCCTTTTATAATACCAGGCAACAGAATGAGTGGGTGCAGATTTGCAGTGAATACATTTATCTTTCCTTGAATGTCTGACATGTATCCTGGTGGTGGCTCTTTCATAGAGAGCAGCTGAATACAGACTAATGCTAAAAGAACAGAATGCTGTGAAATCTCGTCCGCGGCTTTCGCCAAGATTTTTACCTTTAAAATGTAATTCTCCAACAAGGACTGCAATGATACTATTTGTGTCAGGTTCAATCTAGACAACATTGGCTGATATAAATGGCAGACCTTGGGCTGCCTTGCTCCCCCTGGGCCTGCTATGAAGCATGACAAAACAACAGTGATCGCTGGTGACAGATGTCTTTAAGGGCCAGATTAGGAGTCGGGGCGCACGCAAACGAAACAAATGAGACACTATGTGTTTCATTCAGCCGCTGAAAACAGAGAGCATGCGTGCACACGAAGCTGCACATGCACATGAGAGCAAAGAGAAATGCACACGGACACATAGAAATATTCATAGATGTGACACCTGAGAATCAAAACACAGAAAAATCTCCTTTTTAAAGGTGATGTTTAAATCCTCCTCTATTTCAGGTGGTTTCAAGCTCCGTTAAAACACATTGTACCCTGAGGAAAATGCCTTCAGTCTTCAAAAACTTTCGCTTTCAGCTCCTTCCCTTCCCCATACTTATTGAGGGAGCAAATTTCATAGCTGGTAATGTACGCCTGGCTTGTGTTAATTGAATTCAGTTTTAACTTGAAATGATAACAGTTGCTCAAGAAGCATTTTCTCATTTACTGCTGAAATAATTGGTGTAATTGAGAATTCATATCAGCAGAGAGGAGGATTTCTCCTTTCAGGTAGCCCTGCTTGTTTAAATGTAGTCTGTTTTAATTAAAGGCGAGATGAAAAAATGGTTTGAGGAATGTGCACAATTAATAACAAACAAGGCTAAGATTGGACAAATAATGACTCCCGGCTGCAGAGAAGGATTAATCAGATTTGTACTTGTGTACTTAGTCCCTTTTAATATGCTAAAATCATTAACAAAGGAAAGATGATAATGCTTGCATAGAAATACATTTTTTGATTGCCAGGTGCTGACATTTCCTTGGCTGGAGAAGACAGAGTTACAGAGTTACTGTGTGTGTGTATGCAGATATGAATGTGTGTATAAATATGCCCCAGAAAAGGCACAGTGTGCACAATGTCAAAAGGAAAATATATACATATCCACATCTTCATGTACATGTGGGTTTGTGTATGTTCTCTGGACAACAGCATGTGATAAGAGTGCAAACCTCGCTTTGCCTCCCCCTTACACTATTGGGCTTCCTTTGTGTTTTCACGTGACCTCGGTCACCATCAAAACATGCTTGCAAATTTAACAGAACACACACTGCCTCCCACTCTTTTTTTAATGTACACATACAACACAAATCCATGCACACATGTGCTGCAACATACACAAATAGAGACTTGGCTGAAGATGATGTGGTATGGAAGTGTGGGGATAGGAGCAGCCTAGATTGGAAATGGGAGTGGGTCATTTACATTGTATTAAGGCTTCCTCAGCCTCTCAGGCCCAGACCCGGTCATCAATCGCCTACTGTCAGCCAGAGCGCGCTCTAGCCCGGTGATAAATACGCCGGCCAGCGGCACAGCTCGTCCAACAGCCACCACGTAATGAATGGTTTGAACAAACAAGAAAGATGTCTCATCAAGGAGAGTGGGGACGTTAAAGCCCCCCTCGCACACAAAACCCCTGAGTAAGGAGATTTACTCTGACCACATAGACACGACACTAAAAAAAAAATCCTATTTTGTGCAGCTCATACCTCTTCTAGCCCTCGCTCATTCCCCCTACGCCCTGCCTCCCTGTGTCGGATGATCACCCCCCTACAACCTCAAGAAGCATTTGCACATATGCACAGCCAAGCATGCACAAAGCGATTTAACTCACATATAAACGTGCACACTGTATATAACCTTTCCTCGTCCTCAACTCTCTCTCTTGCCTTTCACGTTGACCCTCCCTCCCCAGATGTACACACATATTTTTTATGACTAAGACTGCAGGCCACCCACACTTTACGTTGTGGCAGTTTTCTCAAAAGCATGGCACACTGAAATCCCAGCTCCAGAAAATGGTGTGTGGTGGCAATGGTGCTCACTCACCACTCACACACACACACACACACACAGACATGAGAAGTGAGCCGACATGGTGGGCCTAGTGGTTACAAGGCTGCAGCAGCCGTGAAATTGGAGAATGGCTGTTTAGACCTCTGAGTAACCTCTTAATGTTAATTGCCATAGTAAAAAAAACATACATGTTGGTAAATCACCCAAAAATCTGACATGAAAAGAGGGAAAGTGAATAAATATTAAACAAAAATCACACAGTCTGCGTTTGTTCTAATGCGTTTCTTCCTGGAGATGTCCTTCTGTGCCCTCGGGAGACAGTACGACATGGTTATTTAATGGATGAAACACAAACACAACCCAAGATCAAAGATGGTATTGATAATCTCCCCCACTAGCTTTGGATCCACTCAATATGTTCAGTTACAAACACCGAGGCCAATATCCTTAAAAGAGGATTGACCGCAAAACGTAAAACAGTCTATAAATAATTAGAGCCCGAAATGAGCAGTTTCAATTTGTTGTCTGGGCAGCGCCGCTCTCCGATCGACACGGCTCCGTTAATTATGGTGAAACCTGTTAATGGCAGAAGGGTGTGCTATTCTGATGCACACATGTTGTCCAGTTCCCACAATCTGACCTAAAAAAAACAAAAAGGCTCTGCCAAACATCAACACAAACACAGGTGGATTAGATTCTGCCATTTATCGGGAATCGAGCTCAGTGTGCATGTGTGTACGTGTGAGCGACTGCTGGCTAAATTACAGGGTTTGATGTGCTCTTTGCTCTCTGATATTGCTGGATGTAATGGCCCCTGTGGCGGCTGAACATTACAAGCTGAGGTAGCTCTATCATCTGCTGCGTATGGTCCTTAAACCCCCCCTGAGCCCAGCTTGGCATTTCACCACGCACAATAACCACAACTACTGGTGGACCACTCTTACTTCACACCACACCTTTCGCCCACACC
Organism: Chromis chromis; assembly: GCA_900302755.1. NCBI lineage: Eukaryota > Metazoa > Chordata > Actinopteri > Pomacentridae > Chromis > Chromis chromis. The sequence continues at coordinate 10,080 of OMNN01028954.1, forward strand.
GGCTCCTATCTCCTCATTCAACATCCAGTTTGCTATATATCACTTTCGTACTCTCCTGACACCTATTTGCAGCCGTCATCAAATCCCACAGCCCGATCATTATCCCGGCTGTTCCATGCATCCCCCCACCGTTTTTTTCCCGCTCTGCCGCTTCCTCTCCACCCACTGAACCTGCAGCCCCTTTTGCCCGAGCTGCCGGTGGACCCCATTGATGAATTACATCATCAGTGTGTGACATGAGTTATAGAGCCAGGTCACAAGGTTGCAGTGGCTTGCAAACCTATTCCATGCTAATGACTCCCAGGAAATCACAGGCCATTGGCTGTTTACCCCCAGCGCCATGGCAACACAAAGGATTTGCTCAGGATGACTGGTGTGATTCAGCCCTAGTTATTTTGTCTCTTGGATGGAGATTTGAGATAATCCATTTCATTTCATTTTCACTCAGTTGAAGTGTTTGTTCATTTAAAAATATTAAACATAATTCAAAAAAATTGTTAAACAGACATAATTCTATAACTTTTTTTTTTCATCATGATGCCTTTATGTGTTGGCAGCATTGATGAGCTTTATTGTGACTTTTTTGTGTCAGATTTTACAGAAATATTGTATCCCGGTAGTTCCTTTCATATACGCCTTCCACACATTGATTGGAATCGTATTTGTTTTTAATCAAAGTGACTGCAGGATGATAATAATATTCACTGTCAGAAATAAACGCAATCAAATATAGGAATGACATTTTAATATGGATTCTGCATTGAGCTGGAGGTAAGATTGGCACATTTTAAATATCAACTTGCCGTTGCTAATAACGTTACAATTGGCTTCTTTGACAAATGACAATGAGATTGGATGCATATCGGCATTACTGAGAGATCAAACAGATATGACAAATAAATCCAGTTGGAGTTTTTGAATCCATCACGAGTGTTTACTATGCACGGAGCCTACCTAATGCTTGGCTTTTTAGCTGAAGGTTTTCTGACAGATTTTGTCATTTAAATTGAAGAATGCCGTTAATTACTTCCATCTGCAAACATCAAATAGACTGACACTTGACAATTAAAAAAAGAAGAGCTTCTTATTTCTGAGTACGATTTTTTGAATTCGTCAGTATGAACTGTAAAGAAATATTTATATTGAATTATAGCTGTGATTAGCTTTATATTTAATCGATTATTACCTAATGTTTGGCTTTTCACTGAGCCCAAACTAAGGATGCCAAATACGGTTAAATTGGATGGATTTAAAGTACGGAAAGTTGCGTAAAAATGCTATTGTTGTTGCTTTACAATTTTCATATCCATCATTTTTATCTCTGCAGTCAACTTTTTCTCTATCTGCATTGCTCCGTCTTTTTCCTCCTCTTTCTGTGATTTTTTTGTTAGGTGGAGGTTGGAGGTAGTACAGGGTTATTTGGCTGTTTGTTTTATTTTACTGGGAACTACACTGCTTCCTGACAACAGTCTGAAAACAGGCAAGAATGCCACATGACTCAATGACTCAACCCTGCTGCTCCCCTTTTCTCTTTTTACTCCCTCTCTTGATTGCGCACACACAGTAGATACAGCCAACTTATAAACAGAACTCACATGATGCCAAACAACAAACCGCACGCACTGCATGCCAACCTCTGATAACAGCGAATGAAAGCACATCCATATCTACACCTCATACGATCTGCATTCAGAACATACCACTACACTTCTGTCTCTCTCACTCCAAACTCCAAAGCTTCCACACTAAGTATAAGGGCTCTCAGTGGACTGCCCTCTGACAGTAAAACAGTGATGATTGCAAATACAAGGCGGACTGGCGAGGCCTGCGGCATCTATTATAGAGCAAAAGGGCCCCCAGTCTGTCTGTCTGCCTCTCTGACTGGCTGGCTGGTTGGCTGGTTGGCAGTGCATCAGTACTACTACTGCTGTTGCTGCCACGGCCCCCCACAACAATCGCTGGCTGGGCTCCTGAAGCTAGCTCCTGGACCCCAGCCAGCAGCCTGTTTGCTCTACACCATTAATTTATGTTCACTGGAGACAGTGCAAGGTTGTAGAGAAGCTCTACGGCATAACTGCCCCGCTTGCCTGCCAAGCTCCAGCAAGAGGGAAGTGGGTGAGGGGAGTCAGAAGGAGGGAGGAATGAATGGAAGGAGAGGGTGAGGAAGGAGCCCTGGAGGATGTGCAAGATATAGGCATCTGATTGTACCAAGCTCCATGAGGCTAAATAGCAATCACTCCCACACAATCCCAATGCACCTCCAGACTTAGCGATCGACCAACAAAAAGAGAGATGTTTTAGGGGAACATTTCCAAATGCTATCATGCATAATGAAATGATAAGATATCACTTTTATCCAATAAAGAAAATAAAACTGTAAGAACCCTGTTCATTATATACATAGAAATCCACTAAAGACTCCCAAATGAGTGTCAATTGAGCACAACCCAGAGATTTATTGGAGTTTGCCAACAGTCTACAAAAAGTGCTGTGCTGCGGACCTGGTCCCGTTTGTGGCCTGCAGCCATAGAGATGTGCCTATTTAATCGTCAGATCAAGTTCATAGCTTCTTTTTTCACCACATGGCCGCCCCGCCGCTTTCAAGAGGAGGAACACGATCCCTCCATCCTTACAGTGGTGGCCTGGTCTCCTCTCTCTCTCTCGTTTCCGCCGATCTCTCCTTCTCCCGCCATACTCTATAGGCCCCAGCAGCCATCCCTTTCTCACTGCACACTAACCCCTCTGCCCTCGTCTCGTATCCTCCTCACTCCACCTCTTCCCTTCTCCTCTCCTCTCATCTCATCTCGTCCCCCTTTTTCAAAGTTTCCGCTCAAGCTTTAAGCCAGGTCCTAGAGGGCAGGAATTTGGCCTGGTTTTTCAGACCAGTCTGTTGGCTTTGTTGTGGTAACTGCCTGCTCAGGGGCACCCAGCTCTGTTCTGCTCTCCTTTCTAGCTCGCCTGATGTCAACACACAGCCACGCTCACTACTTGCTCTCAAGAACTCTTTAAAACATCTTGTTGCAATGACTATAGCTGAGCCAGACAGGATCATCCTCCCACAAAGGGCTTTGTTCATATTAAATTTCAGTTAGATTTGAGTAGATTTCATTATCTTTAAAAAAAAAATAATTCTCTAAAACTACTCTGCTTGTTGGAAGTGTGAAGTAATTGGCGTCTTGCCTTTGCGAGCTACTTTTAAGACCTATAAGCAAATCATTAGAGGCCTGGTGGGCCCGTCAAAGTGGAGGACCCACCCTCTTTGCCTGCATGGGGCAATCACATTGCCACACCACTTGTCACTGTTGCCAGCCATAAAGTCATTGGGAGCTCACTCTGTAGCTAAACTGTAGTGAACAAACTAAGCCTTTGAATAAACAGCAGCACTGGTTTAATGACGTATGTACACATTGTAAAAAAAAGCAGTGATTTTAGTTCAGTTAAACTGAGAGACTTGACCTAAGAAAACCTCCAACATGAGATGAGAGAATATAGCACCACTACATTATTATGCATCATTTTTTATTCCTTTTTCAGTTCCTATTATTTCAGTTTCCTGGAAAACATATAGTTACTCAAATAATTAGATATGTTTTGTACTAAATAGGGGATTAGATACTATTCAGGCATACAGAAGCTTACAAGCCGGTCTAAAGAAATGCTGGGGAAGCACAGAAGACCAATGACAAGACAGTAAAGCACTTACAACCAAGAGCCTGTTGATAAAGTCTGTTGGAAAAAGTACTTAATATTAACATACAGAGTCTCTCTAAGTTTATCCTCTTTCTCTATTGTGTTCCGCAGACTTTGTTTAACTTCCTAAGTCAAAGTAAAGTGGGGCTGATCTTCAATTGAAATAGAAACAGATTCATTTGTGCAGAGATGGACAGCCTGAGCAAGAGAAAAAAAAAAAAAGGGGG